>JAQQPU010002107.1:45279-69391 GCA_029168905.1 Artemia sp. Kazakhstan ARC1039 | reverse complement strand
GCTGCTGCTGGTGGCGGAGACGTTGACTTGATACGTCTTCGCTACCAGCAGCAGCAGCCAGTATACAAAAGGGTAGCGGACGTTACACAACGTGTTTACGTTCGAAATGGCTGAAGTTCTGAAAGGTGTTTATGAAAATATTGGCGAGGCGGGGAGTTTAAGTTCCCCCACAACTCTTTCCAAAGTCACGGGTGTTCGCACTAAAAGTGTACAAGACTATCTACAAAATGAACCAAGTTACACTCTGCATAGAAATCATAGACTTCGTGCCAATCAATATCGAAAAACTAAAGCCTTTTACCCATTGGATATAATGCAAGCAGATCTCCTGACTCTAGATGAGCTTCAAAGACGTCACAATACACCGTACAAGTACATTCTACTTGCAATCAGTGTTTTTAGTCGCTATGCATATGCAATTCCATTGCGATCAAAGAGAGGTGTTGAAGTTGCTCAGGCCATTGAAAGTATTCTCGAAAAGGATTCATATAAAAAAATTCAAACGGATCGCGGTAGTGAATTTGTTAATCCTCATGTTGCAAAAGTACTAGAGAAATATAGTACACTGCTCTATCATAGTCACCGTCCTATAAAGGCTGCATTGGCCGAACGATTGATAAGAACTATTCGACTTTTAATTTCAAGATATTGTACATTGAAAAATACGCCGGCTTTTATTCATGATCTAGATAAAATCATGTTGATTTATAATCAACGACCTCATCGATCATTGTCCAACTCTACACCAACGGAAGTTCATCATTCGGATCATAATACAATTGACACCTTTCTTAAACAATATTCCAATGAATCAAAGGCCAAGAAGAAGAAGAAAAATAAATTCAAGGTTGGTGATACGGTTCGAATTAATAGAACAACTAATGTTTTTGAAAAGGGGAATTACTTGTGGTCCACTGAACTTTTTAAAGTGGCAAAAATCCTAGACACTAAACCCATAACTTATCGCCTGCGTGATACCAAAGATGAAGAGATTCTCGGCGGCTTTTATGACTATGAATTGCAAAAAGTTAAAAATGCTAGTGAAATCTATCAAATTAAAAAGATATTAAAGACACGTACTCGCGGGGGTAAGAAACAGTTACTTGTTCGCTGGCTAGGATACAACTCTGATTTTGATTCTTGGATTGGTGTTGAAGATATTGACAATGCCCAATGATTTCTATGTAACTTTCATGTCCAACGTTTCCGATCCTCTCTACAATGACTTGAATACGACAAGTGATTTTTGGACAAAACTCTCACCCGCCATCAAATTTGACGGTGCATATGAAGTGGTTCTTGTCGACTGTATTCTCAAAAATACCTATGACATCCTGAGAAAGGATCGTAAATATGAAATAAAAATTAGACCGTTTGAATTCGGTGATGAAGGTGCAATGGCAACTTTTGACTCTAATCAGTACCCTATTGCTAACATCCCCTACAGGGAATACAATAACATGCATGAACTGTGTCGAGTTATCAACAAAAAAATTGCAAGTCGAGAAAAAGGTGGTTTCACTTTCAATTACTCGACGGAACAAAGGAGAATTTATATTACCAATCCATTTGAGAATGAAAGAATTTTCCTCAATGAGAATTTACGTGAGGTTCTTGGTTTTAAAAAACGTATTATTAAGACAGAAAATTTCAGTGGTAGTGACCATGTTATCTATGCAGACTATGCACCCAGCTTCTCCACGGACACTTGTATATTTCTCTACGCTTCATTTGTGGAAACATCTCGGGTTGGTAATTCAAATGTTCCCCTCCTACGAGTTCTTGAACGAAAAACCAATCAAGAACATGTTCACCACTACAATATAAAGCATCTTCAGTATATTCCCGTAAACACTTCCTATTTGGAACTCTGTCAGTTAACACTAAGAACTGAATTAGGTGATCCAATAGCAATTTCAAAAGGCTTAGCAGTGATTACATGTCATTTTCGACCTATTGTCAACGACAAAGACGGTACAATCACCTAAAAAAAAAATGAACAATAGAAGAATTCCATTTGTCTGTCCCGATATTGACTGTTATGTTGGTGCTTTGAGTCCACGTCAAATAGGCAATGGATTGGACTACTACAAGGGGCGTACTACAATGTCTGGCTATGGTCTTGGTAGCTGGTTTGCTAAGCTATTTCGTTCTGCACTACCCCTTGCCAGAAAATATCTTGTACCTGCTGCATCAAATTTTGCAGCCTCCACACTACAGGACTGGGGGTCGGGCAAGAATTTCAAGGAGAGTGTTAAAGAAAATATTAGATCTTCAGCAAGAGCCGTTGGCGAACAATTAAAATCTCGACAAAATGGGGAGGGATTGAAAAGGATGCGTTCGCGTCATTCACTCATCAGTCTCCACCCAGGCAGGAAGCAAAGGACATCAACAAGGACTTTGAGAAATAAAACAACAAAGACCAATAAGCAGAAGAAGAAAAAGAAAAAGATTGTTAGATCAAAGAAGGATTTCTTCTCTTAAGATGACTTATCTCCCCCACAAGGAATCATATCCATCAATCACTTCCTCATTGAATCTATTCAATGCTGAAAATGTTGATGTCAGTGTCAAGTATGGCTACTATGAACAATTTCACCCTCAACAACCCCTCTCGGAAAATATACACTTTCAAATATTTTCCAATGAAGACTATTTCATTGATTTGTCGTCAACATTTATTGATTTAAATGTTGTGGTGAAGAAAAAGTCAGATAATACAACTCCAAATGCCGGCGATGGTCTCTCCTATGAAAACTGTATTCTGCACAACCTATTCAAACAAATTAATGTATTTATTAATGGGACATTGGTGAGCACTAGCAATAATTTATCCAACTATGCAAGCTACATACAATTTATGATGATGACGCCAAAGGCGTACAAGGAGATGAGAGGACAATCATTGGGCTATGAATATCGAACAGGTGTTGATACTGACGGTGAGTTGACTACTGCAGTGACCCAGGAGTATCATCTAGTTGGAAAATTAAATCATGAGATATTCAATATATCCCAATGGCTACCCCCCAATGTCAAGATTGACATAAAGTTACAGATGGCCCCATCGAATTTCATTCTGAGAAAAACACTTCCTGCAGCACCCGATGCAAATGTTATTATCACATCGGCAATTCTCCACGTCCGAAAACAACAAGTTATGAGCTCTGTTGCATTGGCAGTGGAAAAGCTAAGAGCCAATGGTAACAACATTAAACTTCTTGTCCCCCATACAATCACCAATCAACGTCACATTGCCACCGGTTCTCGTAGCTATAGCGATTCATCGTTTATCAATGGAGAAATCCCTTCAAAATTGGCTTTGGCCTTTGTGAAGAGTGGCAGTGCCGTTGGATCCTGGACTGAATCCCCCCATGATTTTAATTTTTTCGGTCTATCTAGTCTTGTGTGCAAAGTGAATGGTATTCCACTGTACACTCTATCATTTGATAAAAAATCCTATAGAACTCTGTACGAGTTGACCATGCAATCCCTAGATCATGACTCTCAACTATTTGAAAATGGAATAACCGAATCAATGTTTTCAAAAAATCATGGAGTTATTGTTTTGGACTTGTCAGGCACACAGGATATGAGCATAGTACGAACTGGGAATGTACGTTTAGAGTGTACATTTGCCAATGCTCTGACTGAGAGTATCACGCTAATATCACTGAGTCAATTTGAAACCTATTGGGAAATCACACCCGACGGCAGTGTTCTACTAGACCTTGCACCATGAACACAAATCAAATAATCAATGTATTTAGTATGGATCCATACATGTCCCAATACAAGTCCTATTGCATACCCTCGGACTTCATAGAAAAAATTCCAAGTGTTAACAATACCCTAATCATTGTTAATAGCAGTCCATCGACTTTGAAGACCGGTCATTGGCTATGCATCTTTCAAACAGCGAAGAATATTGAATTTTTTGATCCTCTTGGCCTATCGTATAAATTCTACGTTCCATACATCAGCAACTTTATTGAAAGCAGTGGGAAAACCATTATTCAAAATCAACGAAGAGTACAGGATTTAACGACTAAGACATGTGGCTTTCATGCACTACTCTTTTTCATGTTCAGATGTCGTGGCTACACCTACAAGCAGTTTCTCAACATCTACGTTGACTTACCTCAATTGAACGACTTTCTAGTGGAGAATATACTTACAAGTGTATTTAATATTGATTTTAGTGCCCTAAGAATAAAATGTTCTAAAGATGTATGTGAAATTGTTTATTAATAAAAAAAAATTATATACATGATAAAACGACTTTTCTACTCTTTAGATTTCATCCACTACTAGGTATTTGTCGACAACAACTAGTGCAGGTAGATTATCCGAATTCAGCGTGTACTGATTCTGATGTAGTGCAATGTCAGGGTCACATTTTCTACAGTAGAGTGTGACTTCACTCTTGTCATATCTCTTTGTATAGTCAATGATACTATTCGCATTCATTCTATAGAATTCACGTGTTTCAATTTGCGTATTTGAAGCAATTTCACAAACAGTGTCCTCAAGTGTCGAATCACATTCCGTCACTGCCAAATAAAAATCAGTGGGCTTATAATCATAACACCCAGTGTCTTCACAACAATGACGTAGAAACCATATTCTCTTGTTGTTCCAACAGTTGAATCGTTGACCTGGTTCCTCCTCCCAGAACAATCTAAAACCACGACGATACCAATCTCGTAGCAATAAACTAAAATCCCGGTTAGGATTCTTTCCAATCATACCGGGATATGTACTCTCCCACTGCTTACATTTTTCATAATGACAATTGGAGCATAGGTGGCCTCTAGGATGAGAGTCACACACCTCTTCAAGACAGGAATTACAACCTTTAATTTGTACAGCATATCCTCTATGCAATTTACACGGGTTGCATAATCTACACTTTTCATCATACTCCTCAATCATTGTGCAATTCTCACATGATGACCAACTGCCCAGTGAGTACATACATAACGGACATGTATGGAACATTTTGTCATGTGTTGACGCTCTCACTGCCACAATGAAACTGAGTTAGCAACATCAAAAAATTGCCTGAGATAGAGAGAGAGAGAGAGAGGAGTAAATCATCCTTGAGCACCATCTTTCTTATGAAAAAAAAAGTCCTAAATTTCTAAAAACTAATGTTTAAAAGCATATCCACAATATCATTTTGCTGTGTCGTGATCAATATATCAATAAATTGTGTAAATGCATTTGGACCACGATGTAGAAGCTTCATACAATAGTCTAATGATGGAGAATCAGTTTTCATTATATCGACAAGCATTCCCCGAGAAAATATCTTCCTTTGAATAGACAACTCTAGAAAATCATCATCTAGAATCAAACGTTTTTCCATAAGAATTAGATTCCTCATGATTCGATCTTTCTCGAATCTATCCATTTTTTAGAGTCCTAACTCTCTCACAACCAACTTCAGACTAATCAGAATCTCGTTTTGTACTCTAAAAAAAATATACGCTTGTCTACTTTAGAAAAAAAGAAAAAATACCATTGATTTAGAAACAGTTTTATTGAACATAATTACAATAATAATATTCACTGATGCATTTTGTTCTCATCAATATATTTCGATAGAACATCTAATGCTGACCGAAGTTTATTTATATGGAGAATATTTACTTTTCCAGCAAAACACAGCTGTTCCTCCTGCTTAAATTTGCTTAATGATATCACGTATCTAGCATACATAGTGTCCCATTCAAGACATAGTCTACAACCAGCAGTTATTTCCACAGCTACATTAGGTACTCGTATATCGTTGCTGCTGCTGCTGTCGGTTCCATCATTAATCTCCAATAGTGTAAATGCACCACTCATTTTTTTTCTCCACTAATATCCTCTCAAATAAAAACTATTCTCTTTGAATCCAATTCTCTTACTAATATGAATTGTAGTGAAAACCATTCCTTTTATTCAAATCCTAATCACCAATCAAGTTATACTCGTTCCTCTTGGCAAAGAGTGTGATGACCTGTAGAATAGGACTACTAGAAGAACCTGTTTGGTACATAGGAGTCCCAGAAATACGAGTACCTTGCATTCTACTTTCGAGCGCAACGTTAGGTGGGGATATCGATATCGCTTTCTTCACACCAATTCGTTCTAATGTGAATCTGCCTGGTACTAATCTGCCTGGTCTGCCTTATATTAACTTTAATCTATCAGGCGTTCAACAATTGATTATTAAACATTAAGAAAACCTTATCTAAAAACAGCAAAAGAAAAAAAATTCTGCAAACTAACAATTCATCTGTAGAAACAATCTGTCGGCTATCAATTTCAAAATTCAACTGACGACTGAAGCTGTATAGTAGTGAATGCGTTCTATAATTCTATTCAACTTGAAAATAAAATTCTTGACTACGAATGATGTAAGAAATAGCAATTGGGAACCTGCATTCGAAATGATTTAAACTCATTTCATAAAGACGAGACGATAATTTTTTTTGTGAAGAACAATAATTTTTTTGTGAATATGAAGAACTGTGTATATTGCAATATTTGCAATTGCATATTGCATCTGTCAGGTTTTATGCAAAGTAACAAAAGAGACGAAAATTAACGAACAAGAGAGTAATGAAGAATTATGGTATGCAAAGTAATATTTGGCAGGGGAAATTACTGGTGATAACTCGCTAGGGGTGGCACCGTGATTGCGTGATTTTCGGGGATTCGGGGAACCAAATTTTTTTTGGGGTGACGCAAAGATTTTCGGGGAAATACCCGACAAGTCTGTAATAGTGCAAGCCCTTCTTGATTTCTAGTCAGGAAAATCGAAATACTAAACCACACGAGAAAGAAAAGCTCAGACTTTGCGGTTGACGCAATAAAGAATTGCCGACAAATTAATTTAAAGTCAGCCAAATGCCACCGCCTCTGCCGGCGGCGGCACAGCGACACTTCGGCGGCGGTGTTCGGTCAATCCGCCAGCGCGGCGCCGGGGTCTATACCCCTCCCTCCCCACCACACACACAAACTCGTCGTGTTTTCCCGAGATGTATTCAATAGATATTTTGAGACAGTCCTATTATTCAAAATAGTCCAAATATCATATAACAAGACTTTTGAAGTTGATAAAAACCCCCAGAGGCTGAGGATTGTAAGTTAACCCCCTGGGGCATTTAAGGTTCTTGGGGAAGGGATGGTTGTATACACTTTAGAGGTGGCTCATTTGGTTGAAATTGGTATTTCTAGTTCCCTTTTAAGAGCCAGTAGTGATGAAGGTCAAGTAGCCCCCCCCCCCCCACCCAACTACCTTTATTTCACCAAATGTGTCGGATTGAAATTGTGCGATGGCAATTTTGTTTAAAATAGTCCAAGGAGCATATTACAATGCCTCCAGGGTTGGAACACCCCCTCCCCACCCCCCAGAGCCTTGGAGCAAGGGCTTTAAGTTATGCCCTGGGGGCATATAAGGTTTATATGGAAAGGGTGGTTGTATTAAATTCAGATGGGTCTCATTCGATTTTAAATTGGACGTTTTAGTGCCCTTTTTAAGAGTCAAAGTGATTTGAGAGAAGCCCCCCACCCCACGCCCATCATTTCCTGTGACAGACATCTAAACAAAGTTTTGAGACATCAAGTTTTTTCAGCATTGTTGAAAGGTTCAGTAATTATGCGTAGCAATAGTTGTAGTAGCATTAGTAGCTGTATTCAAATAGCGCCTTTTTTCAACATCACTTTCAACACACGATGAAATTTTTAACTTAATACCATCAACCGGCCCTGAAACATTGCTGATACGTCCTCTTGCCAACCTGTATGGGCATTGTGTGTTTCGATTTATTTCAATACAGCTGCAATATTATTCATTACCGTTATACCCTTAGGTTTATTATTTGTAGTAGTAGCACCAGTAGTTATAGCAGTAGTAGTAGGATTACAGTTAATAGTTGTAGTCTTAGCTTTAGTATTAGTAGTAGCAGTAGCAGTAATAATAATAGTGGTTGTAGGAGTAGAAGCAGTAGTATTATGATGCAAATTTTTTTATTTGGTTAGTTCAACACCCCCAAAACAAGCGTTGTAAGTTTTAATTTCATACACGAAACTGTTCCTAAGATGTTGCTGCTTTGCCCTTTTAATAACGTGCAAATGGATGACAGGTTCTCATCAGTACAACAGAAATATTCTCTGAAAATTTCAAGGCTGTGTCCTTTCACCAACTTTGTTCAACTTCGTCATTGATTGGATCCTCAGGGTCCTGGACAATTATAAAGGTGTTGCAGTGAGCCCGTCCTTCTCCGTCACAGATCTTGACTATGCTGACGATGTGGACATGCTTGCTGAATCCGTTGCAGAAGCCCAGGCTATGATAAATGACGTGGCAGTCAAGGCACTTTCAACTGGTCTCTAAATAAGCCTACCAAAAACAAAATCCATGCGAACAGATGGGATGGATGAAACCCTTGTGACCCTAAATGGTAATGAGATAGAGGACGTCCAGTCGTTCAGATACCTCGGATCAATGGTAAACCCTGCCGGTGAATCTTCAGAAGAAATCCAGAGCCGCATATCGTCAGCCTGGAGTGTCTTCCTTCAATTACTGAAATATCTCTGGAAGCGGAGTGAAATATCGCTACGCACAAAGCTCCGATTGTATGAAGCTATGGTTCTCTTTGTCCTCCTCTATGGATGTGAAACGTGGTCACTTAAAGCAGCCGAAGCGTTGATCTTGAATATATTCAACCACAAATGCCTGCGCTATATCCTGGTTATCCGCCTCTCAGATAGAATCTCAAATGAAGAAGTAAGGAGAAGATGTGGGGTCTCGCCCACTTGTCTCTGACATTGTTAAGCATAGGAGACTGAGATGGTTTGGCCACACAATGCGCAGACCAGATGACATATAAGCAAAAAATGCCTCAAATGTATACCACTACCTGCTTGGAAGAAGAGGGCAGGAGGCCAAAAGAAGACGTGGCTAGCAACAGTTAAGTCTGATCTGGAGCCAATCGGGGGATTCCGAAAATACGGCCGTCGCTGGGATCGCCAGTGGCTGGAACTGGTTGAGCCTGCCACTCTCGAGCGAAATCTATGGAAGGAGACATGTCGTCATCTGCTGGGCGCCACGATGAGTTTAGATGCGGCTTGAACGTTTAACAAGTACAAGTAAGTAAGTACTGTGTGTATGAATTTAATGCTGCTTTTACGGTTACTGTAACCACTAATGGTATTAAGTTGAAACTTTTAGGGAATGTTTAGGGGGAGTTTCAATTAAACAAAAAAGACTATATGCATGCAGGTATTAAAAGAGCATATAAGCAATATAGGGCATATAAGGACACAGGCAGCGATACTCTATCATAGCTAGTAATATCATTGACATTTTAAAGGAGCTAATTTGATTGAACTCTAAAAGTTCTAGTGTCCTCTTAAGAGTCAATAGTGATTGGAGGGCAATCAGCCCTCCTCTTTAGCCGGTAATTTTCCAGACAGTTCCAATCAAAATTTTAAGACAGCCACTTAGTTCAGTAAAGCTGAACTATCTAGTAACTATATCTCTAGGGTTATTGGGCTGCTCAACCCCCCCCCCCAGTTATGTAATTCGCTCATTATGCTTAGAAACTAATTTTGCTTGAAAATTAAATCAAAACGCGCTGTTTGTATGATGGTTGCCAATAATACATCTCAGCAATATACCAAGAACGACTGAGGGTATTAAGCTCAAACTTTCGGGGCTCTTTCTATTACTATTTGTGCCCTTAAAGTTTTACTAAATCAAGAGAGCTTAAGTGTATCCAGGATGTGAAAAAGATAGATATACTGTTTTGGAATGGTATTAAGCTTTATTTATCAGGTCAACTAGAGAATGTATATGACTAAATTAAAGACTATTATTTGCGTCATGTATTTCAAAAGGGTTTATGTTGTTTTAAATTGCTGAAAAAGTTTTCCAGCATACAAATAGCAGGCCAAACTATAAATTCTTTAAAAAATGGAAAAATTAAATCTATTGTTTTTCTTTTTCCCTGAAGAAAACTATATCAATATAAAACGAACAGAAATTAATTAAAAAACATTTTTCCATAAAAGAATTTTTTCAAAAACAATAAAGAACTCCATTAATTTAAAAACTACCAAAAAGAGAATCAAATAATCAACCAAGCATATAACTACCACAAATCAGCATTAATAAATAAATGAAACCCAAACCGAACAGAAATTACAATAAATAACCGAGTCAAACTCAAAACGAGCAGAAATTAACATGAACAGGGTTCAAAACCCCTATGCTGTCTAAAAGCCAGAATAAAATTTACACTTCACTGAAAATCGAAACTTGTGCACTTTTTCAATTTTATACTTTAAGATATAATTATTTAACCTGAAAATTTTAAATACAAAGATGTATATGTTACGTCATTCACCGATTTTTTTTTTTTTTTAAGTTTTCAAGCACAAAGCTAAAAGACAGGTAGCTAAAAACAACATTTATTCCGTTTTTCTATTTGGACGGGGCTAATTTTAACCTATGTCCTTATTCAATCGAAAAACTTGTGCACTTTTTTAATTTTATACTATAAGATAAAAATTATTTAACCTGAAAATCTTAAATACAAAGATGTATATGCTATGTCATTCACCTTTTTTTTTTGAAGTTTTCAAGCACAAAGCTACAAGACAGGTAGCTGAAAATAACATTTATTCTGTTTTTATGTTTGGATGTGGCTAATTTTAACCAATGCCCTTATTCAGTCGAAAAACTTGTGCACTTTTTAATTTTATACTTAAGATAAAAATTATTTAACCTGAAAATTTTAAATACGAAGATGTATATGTTATGTCATTCATTTTTTTTTTATTTTCAAGCACAAAGCTACAAGACAGGTATCTGAAAATAACATTTATTCCGTTTTTCTGTTTGGACGTGGCTAATTTTAACCAGTGGCCTTATTCAATCGAAAAACTTGTGAACTTTTTCAATTTTATACTTTAAGATACAAATTATTTAACCTGAAAATTTTAAATACAAAGATATATATGTTACGTCATTCACTTTTTTTTTTAATTTTCAAGCAGAGAGTTACAAGACAGATAGCTGAAAATAACATTTATTCTGTTTCGATGTGGAATTTTAAATACAAAGATGCATATGTTACGTCATTCACCGTTTTTCTTTTAAGTTTTCAAGCACAAAGCTACAAGACAGGTAGCTGAAAATAACATTTATTCTGTTTTTCTGTTTGGATATGGCTAATTTTAACCATTGTCCTTTTTCAATCGAAAAACTTTGTAAACTTTTTCAATTTTATACTTTAAGATAAAATTATTTAACCTGAAAATTTTCAATAGAAAGATATGTTATATGTTACGTCATTCACCGTTTTTTTTTTTTTTTAAGTTTTCAAGCCCAAAGCTACAAGACAGGTAACTGAAAATAACATTAGGCCTGTTTTTTCACTCATCAATGTGCTAAGATTTTACATCTTTTGTCAGAAAACGCTTAAAAGTGAAATCTTTGAACAAAGATCTTACATCTTTGGTCGTTTTTGTGCAAACGTCTTTCATCATTCTGCTCTGATCAGCGGTCTGAGAACAATGATGAGTAGATCATCAAAGTTCTCTCATCATTGTTCTATATGGCAAAACAGTGGCGGTCTTCACACTTTTTGCTAACATTAGTGAGCCGTAAGATCTTAGAACAAAGATGAGTTAAAAAACGACAATCTTTGCAGAAAGATGTAAGATCTTAGACGTAAGATCTTAGTGCTAAAAAACGGGCCTATTTATTCCGTTTTTCTGTTTGGATGTGGCTAATTTTAACCATTGTCCTTATTCAATGGAAAAACTTGTGCTCTTTTCAATTTTATACTTTAAGATAAAAATTATTCAACCTGAAAATTTTAAATACAAAGATGTACATGTTGCGCCATTCACCGTTATTATTTTTAAGTTTTCAAGCACAGCTACAAGACAGGTAGCTGAAAATAACATTTATTCTGTTTTTCTGTTTGAAAGTGGTTAATTATAACCAATGTCCTTATTCAATCGAAAAACTTGTGCACTTTTTCAATTTTACACTTCAGGATAAAAACTATTTAACCGGAAAATTTTAAATAAAAAGATGTAAATAATACGTTTTTCACCTTGCTTGTTTGTTTTTAAAGGATTAAGAAGACAAGAAGAAAAGAGAAGAAAATTTTACCGTTTATGCTAGAACTGTCTGAGTTTTTCCTGATTTTCAAAAAAGAAGTAAAATACTCATTGAAAGTAAAGAAATCTTAATGATGAACACACTGTCAGATTCAGCGCATCAGAGGTTCCAAGCTCCTATGTACAAAAATGTAGAATTTTCAATGTTTAGCCAGATGAAAGATCACGGATGCATGTTTATTTTGTTTTTTAATAACTTTTTTTTCCAGAGTTGATTGTATCGGAATATGGTCCGGAAAGACCTGGAGTGGGTGCATTCGAACGGAAATTAAAAGTTCTAGGGCCCTTTTTAAGCTACCAAAAAGATTATAGGGTAGCTAGTCGCCATCCCACGCCCCTTTTCCCCAAAGTCCTCCAGTGTAAATTTTTAAATAGCTATTTTGTTCAACATCCAATAACTATGCCTTTAGGGTATTATGTACTCCCATAGCCCGCGGGGAAAGGGCTGTACTTAAAAACATTGACCATTGTTTTCGTACAGTATCAGTTATTAAGAAGCATAGACATTTTTCGAGGGGGGGGGGGGTGCTTGGGGTTGGTTTCCATGGGTAGAATTTTTTGTGGGGGGGGGGGAGTTTTCGACAGTGAAATTTCTAGGGAAAATTTTATACTAGGGGGATTTGACAATTTATATTCGAAATTCTTTTTATTTGTCTTACTGTCTGTTTGCCAGTTCAATTTTGCATGTGGTGATGTTCTGGGGGGAAAATTTGGTCGGTTTGGAATTGCAGGAAGAACTTCTACGGAAGGGTGATTTCTCGAGCGATTGGGAAAACGATTGGAATTTAAAATCTTTTTCAGATAAAAGCATGCTAAAAATATTTTTTCCAGACCGAATCTACCGCAATAAATTTTACGGAGAAGGGAGGGGGGATTTTCAGGCAAGATGGAAATACCTGGAGAGAATTTTACGGGGGGAGGGTGCATCTTACATAAAAGGAAATTTCGACAGAGAAGTTTCTCGCAAGGGAAGGAAATTTTTCATGGAGAGTGAACTAGATTTAATGGCATTATTGAAAAAACGATCATAAATTTAATTTTAAAAACACTTTTTTTCAACTGAAAGTAAGAACCAACATTAAAACTAAAAAAATTAGAAATTATTCCGTATATGAGGGTGTTACCCCCATCTCATGACCTTGCTCTTTATGCTAAGGTTTGACTTTTTGTCTACATTTTATAAAAACGGCTTCTGAAAGACAAAGGCCATTTAATTAAAATAGAAATCTTTTTAATAGTGCTAAAAAAATTTAGCGTGAAGAGAAATGTATTGAGGAGGGGGTAACCCCTTCAGATGCAGAATAAATTCTGTTCCTTCTGAGTTTTAATGTTTTTCCTTGCTTTCAGTTGAAAAAACTTGCTTTTTATTTAATAGATAAAAAGACTGAACGAAGATAAGAAAAAAAGAGCCAAACTTGGTAATAATGCGCTAAAAGGTTAAAAATTGCATGGTCTACGCATGGAAAATGTTTTAAAAAAGGAAGAAAAGTGAGAGATTCACCTGACAATTGTCTGACAACAAGCAGACCAAACTGTGAAAATGGATTTTTAGGTGAAGCTTGTGAGAAATATGTTAAACGAAAATAACATAACAAACTTTCGCCATTCCTTTATACGAGCTGCCGGTATAAAAATTGAGCTAAAAAAAAAAGAGGGTACATAAAACGGAAAAGGTAATTGGGATCCCTGACTCCAGTCCCCTTTCAAAACGCAATTGAAAAATGTTAATTAATGCTGTTCCTTTCGGCCAACCACCTAGGGCTAAAGTTGATTTTGAATCAAAATCAACTTGGTGGATTATGAATAAAAAGTTGAGAGTCATGACTAATTGAATAAAAGACAGGTAGTCTGAGTGAGAGGCAAAGCTGGCATAAGCCTTTTTCAGAATTGTATAAAAATGATGTCATTTCACTTGTTGATAGATAGTATATCAGAACTAAGGTTGATATGCATGGAATATGGGTACTTGAAATAGTCAATGAGTTCTATGCGACATTTGAGATCCCAAATAAAATGTTTTCTAAAATTCATGACTGAATATGTCCATAGGACTTGCGGGAAATTGTTTATATTACATGAGATTGTCCTACTGGGAGAGCCCACTGGATGAAATTGCAATGCAATATTGCTTTTATTCCAAATTCATACTTCACACCAGAAATGTACGTGTTTTTTATTTAATTTGATAGAAATTCTATATGGAGACAGGAGAAAATATTAGGGCAAGATTAGGTCCAAGACTGGTCCTTATTTTTGTCCCGTGTGTGGGGACGAAAATGATAATTTAATTCATTTTTTATGTTTATGTAAGGAGTTAAGAGGTTTGGGAGAAAAAATTTTTCCAGGGTGGTTCGAAAGGGAGGAATGGATCGGTGTTTATAATAAGGGTGTTTTCATTTATTATTTGTGAAGTGTATTGTGTATTAACCAAGGCCCAGTAGGGCTTTTAGTGTTAATAAATTATATCATATCATACGGACAAGTACAGGGAGGAGCGAGTAAATCGTGTTTTTGCTGTCATGATAAAAAACAAATCTCACATATTTCACATTATCGTATAAATACCGAGCGAAACCTAACAAAAGAAGGCACATAAGAAAACGGAAAATTTAATTTCTTCAAATTGCCGAACACTTAAATAATTCAGCTCGTGTGCGCACTGTCTACAATATATGTAAAATAAAATATATTCATATATGTTTATATACAAATTAGTATTTCACAAACAGAAAACAAAACAAATATAGCATTTTCATAAAAAAGAAACCAACGCAGATCTATGGAACACGCTAAGAATGTTAACCCCTTAAATCAAGTTCTTGGTTTTTCGTAGTCAAATGCAAATAGAAAAACGAAATAAACAGCAAATTATCCATATCCAACTTAGCTAAGAATAAGTTAACAGCCCAATACACGTACAGACAAAACCATAAGTGTTAATCACTTCTGTAGCCGACACACCAGAATTTATAAGAAATTAGCCCCCCCCCCCCAAAAAAAAATAATAATAACCGGAACTCAAAAAATATACGGTTTTCTCCAATTGCTCGTCAAATTTAGCTAATTTAATATGGAGAAATCCTACTTCTATATCCTCCACCAAATATTACTTTAAGCTTACTTTAAACTTTAAGAAAATAATCCCAATTTGAGTTTGTAACAGCTTTTATCACACGTGTACTGGGTCCTTTAGATTTTATTTCTAATTCTAAGAAACCGTCTGAATATGAGAGCAATAACAGGCCAACTTAAAAGCTGGAAGGGGATACTTTTAAGGTAGGCTAATACGGTTTTTCAATAAATAAATTATTCCAGTGAAACTTACAAAAACACTCAAGGCTATTTCTTTTTTTAATATAACCCCATAGAAGTGTCGTCAAATATAAGGAGTCTCTAGCGTAATTTTTCATCTTCTTCATCTAATAATTTACATAATGAAAGTAATATAAATAAGATTTATTTATAAAATGAAAAATAATTTAATCACTTTATGCTTCTTTGTGAAGGCTTATTGATTATTTGAAAATCATAAAGCAAAAAGATACGGCTTTTACATTTAGCAGAGTAGCCTTGCCTAGTTAGACTAATTCTCGAAGACAGAAAACGTCTAATATGTGGTTGCAGAATTTTTAGTTAAGACCTGATAGCATCAAATTTCCGTGCACCCAAATATCATAGCATCAAACAGTGTTGCCAGATAGGGTAAATTAGTACCCTTCAGGTATTCTTTTCGAGTGGTAGTGCATTAAATTTGTCAGATCAACAAGTTTTTCAATTAATTTTTTTGCAAAAATTTTACCTCAGCGCATTTAATTAAAAAATGGTATTTTTGGCATATTTTTGTTTTAATGGTTGCACTTACACCAGACACCTGGTAACGCTAGTATAAAAATAAAAATTGCTATAACTGCTTTTGGAGCTTAGGCATCAAAGTTCAGATACAGCGTTGCCTAGGCTTTGAAATAGACTGTATCAGTTTTCACCCTAAAATTGTCCCACAAGAGACTGATTTGTAACATCTGAACAGCAGGTTAAAGTTTGTAGTAATAAGACGAAAATTTTCGATAAAACGAAACAGATATCTGAGTCAGAAAGGAGCAAGTAAAATCAAAATATACCCGAAAATTTGACTGTACCAAAATATTTCCAAATGTACCGTGTTGGCAACGCTGCTCAAATGGCAAGATTCAAAAAATGTAAATATAGTTTATTCTAAGCTTAAAATTATTTGACTATCTTAACCCGGATGTTTTGAAAGTCCTCAAAAATCAAATATTTATAATCTTTGAATTTTACATCAACTAGGAAAAGCAAAAGTGCAGAACTTGTATTTTATTCGAAATAATGTAATTTTTTTCAACAACAGCTAGAATGGAACTTCGGCATTCGTGTAAAAACAGGTTGACAAAAGAAGAAGAAGATGAAAAAAGAAGAAGAAAATGTTCAATGATCTAGCTTTTTTTCCTCAAAATCTTTCCCGTAATAATAATAAAAAAAAATAAAAAATAAAAAATAGGTTCACCGGTAATTAAGAGTATCTGCTATATTCTATAGAATCGCCTAGCAAAAAACGAAGAAAAAAGACTTGTCATACACTATTTGCTATAATTTATATACCTTACATCAACTGGTAAGGTAAGTTAATTTTTTTAACCTCACTGCCTAAAGATCGTATCTGACATTCTCACACTACCAAGGTAATTGGCAAAAACGGTTTCGTAAGCTTTTCTTAAAGGGTGAATCAGCAAGGCAATTTAGATCATGAGAATCAAAATTCGATTTAGTAAACACTGCCCTGTTGATACTATTTTTAAGATAAACTTATCAAACATTTTTTGACAATTTTCTTATAAAAAAAGATGTCAGAAGCGACCCTTAAGCATGACAGCAATGGTCACACTCCTATGATTTACCGATTTCGAACCCCCTCCTCCCAAAATTTGTCTGACCCGTAAAAACATAAAAAGAATGTATATAAAGAATTTTTGATGCGTTTTAAAAGTTTTTTTGTGATCCCTTCCCAACCCCGAACTAAAATCTTGGATACACCCTTGGCGATGTTATAAGGTAAGGTACCAGCTACCGGATATTAACACATAATTTGGGATTGAATAAGCATAATTTTGTCTATATTTTACTACAATTCAAAAAGCATAAACCAGTGTACAGTGCAAACGCTGAAAATCTTAAAAATTTCCATCTAACAGCGTCACCATCTAACTGTTTGATTTCCCAAAGCAGATGTCATTATTGAACCATCTACCGGTGCCTAAACAAAAGTTTAAAAGTTTTAGATTTTTGCTCAGAAGTAAAAAAAAAAAAAAAAAAAAAAAAAAAAAAAAAAAAAAAATCGTGTTCTGGTCATAGGTGGCACATTAATAAGATTGACGGTAAAAAAAGGTAACATGTCGGTAACGGGTACTCTGCCTTATAGCAAAAAATGTTGCAATCGCCTCACTTTCATTACTGTACGAGCGTTCCAGGAAAAAATCATAATTGATAATTAATTAATAATAATTAATTGCGATAATTAAACGTATTAAATTGATTTTTTTTTGCATTCCAAAACACCAGATACAAAAAAAGTGGTAGATTTTTGTATTACAAGCGCAGGAAAAATAAATTGCTAGCTTTTTTGCTTATCAACTGCATATATGGGGTAAAATAATAAGTTTAGGATAAAATCATAGTATATAATTAATTACAATTTATAATAATCAGCTTTTGGAACGAATCTCATATTTCAGTCAATGCTTAGTTGGCGGAATCTTAAAACATAGTTAGCTCTCCATGAATCAAATCCAAAATTAATCACTCTTTTCACTTCATGAAATTGTACAAAGGAAACAGGCCACAAAGAGGTTAAGCACTTCGACTATGTCTTTAGCTACAAAAGTATGCGCTTTTGCCCTAGGTTCAGACAGATATTCGTAGAGGAACAATATTCACCTGTAGCGGCAATTCAGTTGCCAAATTTAGCTATTTTGATTTCTTTGTCAATTAAGAATTTAAAAATTCCAATTTTATTAAAGTCTAGATGTCTAGATTTCTAGATTTCCTAGAAGTTGTCTAGATTTCCATGGCTGGAAATCATCCAAAAAACTGGATGACCAAGGAAAATTAAACTTAAAATTGTTATGCTCAATGTTATGCTTAAAATTGATACCTTTAGCAGAACATCTTTCCTATCTGAACCTTACGTTATAGTGCAAAAGAAGAACAAAAAATCTACATTACTTTCGTCGTATGCTGGAATTTAACTAGGACGCGTATGAAGTCGTATTCTTCAACTACATTAAAATATTATTTTTAAAACTAGAAATTACTTGTGAAGAACTAGCAGTTAGAAACAAAAATTATTCACTCAGTACTAACAGGATTTTGTTTAATTTTTCAAGTTCTTTCGAAGGAATCATAAACCACCTGTAACTCACAAAATTATCTGTTATCAAAGTTCCGTTATAAATTAGTTAAGTTCCGTTAAGTTCCGTTATAAATTTTTTCCCACACCTCTCCTTAAAAAAGAAACTTCACTTGTCAAGTAGACAAAGAGAGTATCCAGCGAGGGACTTGGCTCAAAACAACCCAGAAATTACATTGTGTTAAACTTAGGTCAATATCACCAATAAAATCTTCACGACTTAACTGAGCCTATTGCCTTTAAATCAATAATAAAAAAACTCAATTAAATTGGCAAAATTCATTTCCCTACTCGCAATTCCATGAAATTTCTCAAACTAAAGCATCCTTAGGGTAAGAAGGAGTAGATGTTTTCCCCAAACAAACCTACATCCAATCGAGGTAAGAAATCTATGATCTTGGATTCCAACTATACATAACTATGATAACTTATTTTGGATGTAATTAAATTTTTCCAAAGTGGCCATTGCAGCACCAAGGGGAGCGCTTGTAATTCCAGAAGAAAATAAGGGTTCTTAAAAATCAAAAACTAACCAAAAAGAGGCCAAACTGTTTCTAACAATGATTTCGGAGAAGTTGAGTCTGAAAGGCAATAGTGGGCACAAATCTTCAAAGGGAATGGTATCAAAAGGGGGAAATTAGCTAAACAATGGGTACATTAAAACGTTTCAGGGAGAAATCAATCTAAGAAAGCGAAAAAAAAAAGAAAAAAGAGAAAAATACTGAAACCTACAGGAAGAAAAATTTTAAGTTTAAGGGGGTGAGGGTAACAACTGAAATATAAAACTACAGATTTGTAGAACACTAGAGTTTAAAAAGCAATAGTGGGCACATTATGACTCAAAGGGAGGTAAACAGGAATATATCCGGTGTGATTTGAGAAGCATTGAAATAGGTATGCGATATGATGTAACAAACAGATAGAACTTGCATTAACATAACAGTCTTTTTCTTTAGAATTTAAAATACTAATGGCTCGGGTATTGGTTTTACTTAAAATCCCCTTCTCATTATCACTTCCCCTTATAATCTGGAAAACAGAAAATGGAATCACAGGATCAACAAACTCACACTTTCAAAATCCACGTGAATTGTAAAAATTATTATCTTTATACCCCCCCCCCCCACTCAAAAAGAATATAATCGCAATAACTTTATTTTAGTTGCTACTACAATCGACGCTAATCTGACAACTTGACAACTTTTTGCAGTAAAATTGCAAAAAATATGGATGATATAGATGGCATTGCTAAAAATAATAAAGAAATTTTCTTTGAAAGCTATCATTGAGGCTTATTAAGTGCTTAGGAGTGACTCTTTGTGCCCTTGGAAATACAAATATTTAGGTGATTCGTTCTATATGATTTAACCAGAATTTTTCTTTTTTTAGTCTGCATTCAGACATACTTATAATAAGATACCTCAGAAAATGACTGACGACACCCCTTATCGTCACAATAGAATTAATTATTCGCAAAAAACATATTTATCCCTGAAGATAAAGACTACTAAAATTTTTCAAGAATTGGAAGGCATCACCCCATCAGTGGCGTCAATTCCCAAAATTGTAAGGGGGGGGGGGAATATGTTTTTGAATGAAAAAAAAATTTTTTTTTTAATCTATGGGGCACATGCCTTCTGCCAGCAATTGACACCACTGCACCACAGCTCTACAATTTGGCCTTAGAATGTATCCTTAAATTAAATTATTTACAAAGACATTAACAAATCCTAGAAAAAAAAAAATATGACACAATTTAATAGGAGTCAAGGTTGCTTAAATAATCAAATAGTTTTGACGCCATATATAGTCTGTGATGTACTAACAATAAACGTAACGTTTCAGTGAACCATTACATAAACAGAACACAACTACTTACACAGTCCCGTTCTGGTCTTTAAGCAACACAGGGGCAACAGCAAGTAATTGTCAAATTAAACGAAAACAAGTCAATAAGTTACAATTTCAATTGGGAAGCATATATAGGCTATATTAAAAGGATCTGCCGCCAAAGAATTAATCCCACAAGACCCTTCACATATCACAAGAATCAAAAGAACGAAAATGGCACGGACAAAATACTCACATCACAACACAACACTTTTTCTTTTTCTTTTTAATCACAACCCTTTCTACTTGTCCATCACCACTCGGTGGCACAATGATACCGTGCTGGACTTCAACTGGTACTGACTTTGGACTTGGTGGTGCTTCCACTGGTGCAACCTGGGTCATCGACCCATTTTTAATTGGTGAAGCAGGGGGCGTTGCCAACAGAGTTGTTTCTTTCTCTGGACTGATCAAAGAATCAACCTCATCATGAGATTCAGCTTGACTCGGAGAACCAGGCTTGACAACTTCTGAAAAAGGTCGACCTTCCTTAATCAAATGTACTAATTCATCAGCTTCTCGACTTAGGTCACCATCGGGTCGAAATGGGTTGTCCGTACCTTCAGAGCTGGAATGAAAACGAAATAATCAGATCCACAAGAAATTGAAAAATTCTTCATATCCCCAAATGTGAACTTTAAAACGACTACATACTACATACACACAAACATATACACATACATACATACTACATACAAACGCATTACAATACTAATGATTTGTCAAGTGAAAAACAGGTATCTTAATAAATTTTCAGATAATCAGAGCATAAAAATGGTATTTCAAAGTAGCTGTGACTTCCAGTTTTTAGTAGTTAATTAAAGTACCGATTCCCCGAAGATATACCGTAGTAATCTGATCAGGGTTATCCTCATGAAATGCTGTATTTTACAATAAAAAAAAGTGCTACCAGTGGGAAAAAGTACTATCTTCAAAATAATTTCCGTGCATGTTGAACTCACAAATTTATCACCTGAATAGATACCAGATAAAATATCGCAGTCTATATTCTTTTTTGAGGACTGGAGTCCCTTTCAAGAGAAAAAACGGACATATTCCCTTGAGGTGGTAGGGAACCATCCGGACACTGATTCTAATTTACTCTGCAGAGAAATATTGGCATTAGTTACCCGTTTTATAGCCCTTCTGAATAGCTGATTGGCTACATGTTACAGACACGCCAATTAATATACAATACGTCAACACGTAAATGGATAAGTCTTGGATACTGGCTGGAGACTGAGACCCAAAGGAGCTTACTTCAAACATTCTAAATGCAACTAAAATATTCAAAAGGGGCAAGAGTTACATAGACTGGGGCCCATAGATTCATTGTCTTTGGCATGCCAAAAAGTCGAACCCTCATCACAAAAGTCAGTGACATTTTCCGGTCAAAATCCAACTTTTTCAAGTCTATGAAACCAAGATCCGAGAGAATTCGCAAATAAAATCATTTTCCCAGTGTTCATATAAACATAGGTTGGGAAAACATTGGGTGTTGTGGTGCTCACTTATGCTTTTGAGCGGGGAAAATACATTGAAGTATATTTTAATTAAACTTAGTCTAACAAAATTGAAAAAAAAATCATTCAACCAGGCAAGTACAGAGTGGGGATGGGTTCAAACCCATCGCAACCACTCCTGTAACCTTGATATTTATACGGCTATATTTCATAATTTGTTTTATTTCATTCACCTATTTTTGTTCGTTTTTAAATACCCCCCCAATAACAGAAACAAATTTCGGCATACGTGTCTACATTAAATGATCTAAATCTTTTTGTATTTTTTCTCGTCAATCCGTACTCATAGAAAAAAAAATCATAATGACCGTACATAATAATTGGCAAACATTATATATAATTTTATAATATTATATATACGTATGTTACCGTGGATATCCGAAATTGGTGAATGTCGATATTTACCGGTGAATGTATGAAATACCTTTTTTCTCCTTGGATTTAGTCAGCGTTGCCAGTCAACTTTTTCAGCTTTATACAAGGTTTGATGATGACAGGTTAGGTTGGGTTTTTAACCCATTTCTGATATTTATAACCTAATTTAACCTATCCTAGCCCAGCCTAACCTAACCTAACTTTGACTTTTGCCGGCAAAGCTTGCATAAGACTGAAAAAGCTGATTCGCAAAGCTAATCGAATCCAAGCAGAGAAAAAGGAATTTCGGTCATTCACCGATAAATGTCGATATTAACCAGATTTCGGACATTATCACAGTAACATATATATCACATGTTATATATTATATACACACGTAAATTTGACAAAAAATTAGAAGCGGATTTAAACAGCTTGGGCTTTGGATAGTCCACATGACTCATCGTTGGTTAATATGTCTTCTCCTCTTAGGTCAAAGTTTTTCCGGCAATTCTACGAATTATCAAGAAAATTTGCCGATTAAATGAGAGAACCGGGATAGCAATAGAATGCTAGTCCAAGATCAATTTGGCGACCAAGATAAGAAAGTTTTGGCAATCAGTCTAGATAGTTAATCAATAAGACACCAAGAAAGAGCTATAAAAATCGATGACAAATTTGAGCTGTTTCCACGAAGGAAACTATGCTGAGTGATAAGAACTTTTAATGACAAATTGTCAATAGACAACCGATTCTTAATAGATCTGGAAGGTAGTAAACTTTTTAGTTTTTAAGAATTGTATTTAGAAACTACCGGGTGATAGAAGAAGAGTAAAAACGGACAATGTTTACTCCAAATATTACAGCATCATCTATTTGCCGAAGCAAAAACGAACAAGAATTCTACCAATAGGTAGGACAAATTTCATAGCATTCAGAGTGAGGACAACATACAAGAAGTAAAGTGTTAAACAGCAAATATCCTTAACGTTTATGTACCACAGGGAGTAAAAGAAGGATAAAGAGCAAGGGGTATAGGAGGGGGGGGGCAGCCTTTTCTATACAGAATAATTTATGTCCCTTTTAGGTTTTAATGTCCCTCATTGCTTTCACTTGAAAAAAAAAACTTTTTTTCGTTTAATACGGTATAATAACAAATATAAACGAAGAGGGAATGTTCATAGGAGCAGGCAAAGACTGAAGTTCGGAAGAGAGGGATAGAGAAGGAGTCTTTGCAGTTCCGCCCTCCCATTTCATAAGGTAATCCCTAGTTTTTACGCTTTTGAGTTAAAAACAAAACCTGTGGTTACTAATACTGCCCCATATAATCAATTGGTGAAGGCCTGAAGTGATTAGATACCCATTTTCGATTTATCTTAATTACAAAGGCATTAAGTACTGTCAATTGTCCCTCTAAGCTAGTGATTTCGAGTTTCAAAACGCAGTGCTCAAATCATATAACAAAAATGTTCGAATAAGGTCACTGGTTTCTTCCGTACAATAACTCTTAAAAGTATAAAATTCGGTCATTTCAACATTACAATTTTGAGGCGGAATGGAGTATGAAATGGAAAGTATGAGCTGTGTTGCATTGCGATGATACGCTGCAACAGAGTTTCGCTGCAGTGAATTGTCAATAATAGCAGCAGTAAAGGAAAGAAAAAAAATACGGTTCACTTGCTTAAGATTTGGCGACAATAATCTTGAATAGGGTTATGGACCTGGCAATGGGACG
>JAQQPU010002107.1:20197-32670 GCA_029168905.1 Artemia sp. Kazakhstan ARC1039 | reverse complement strand
ATATATATATATATATATGTATAGCAAAAGCTTGGATGCTAAAATTTTGGATATTTAACAACTAGAGATAACCCTTTTGGCCTGTGAATACCTCAAATCGTGGCGGTCAATATCTTACCCCGCTTCAAATGCAAAATACCATAGTAAGGAGACCCAAACTTAAAGTAAGTTTAAAGTGAAAACAAGGAGACATAAACTGGCTTATTATTCGTATTTGAAGCACATTGGAAACTTGGAAACTTTGTGCAGGTTGGCGAATGTCAAACATCATAACTCGAGGTCCGAAATCTGTCACTAATGTAGAGAATTTCGACACTAAAGATCGCAGTAGCTCTGACGGTCAATGCAAAGGGTAAATTATAGTAAAGTGCGTTCGTTCTTGAATTTGAACACAAAATTTAACGTTTTTTGAATTGAAAGCAAAGTTTTTGCTTTCAATTGACATTTATGTCATTTATTGACCACCACCCCTTTTTTGGGGGGAGGGGGTGGGAGAGGAAAAAGTAAAAGGCCCAAAATCATAAAGCAAACATGCTCTAATGGCAAGACGACAGATGCTTATTCGTTTCAAAAAGCCACAAAAAAACATTATCGAAAACTACAGTTAAGGTGACGGATTTTTTAGGCCGAGTCTGCATTACGCCTTTTCAGGCAATGTCCGCCTAGTGCAGTATCAGGAAATCCTGCTTTTCGATCGCCAACTTTTCCTAAAAACAAATGCTTTCAATGTGCTTAATTTGCCTTTTGAACCTTACAAAGCCCCAGCATTGCGACTGGAGCTGCCAGAAAAAGTCAAAAAGCACTCGAATAACTTCACTTGAAAAAGGCATAATAAAGACACGGCTACATTTGACTGAGAAAAAACGGTAAAGACCAATGTCTAACCCGTGTATCAATTTTTTAACCACAAAATCCGCAAATATCATACAGACTAGTCAGGGCAAAGATTAATATGAATAAAATTGCAGTTGTAAGCATCAAAACTTCGTTATCATCAAAAGACTCAACAAATTTGTTGCTCTAAATCAACGCAAGCTTAAAAAAAAAAATTAAAATGAGACACAAAGCCACTCAAAATTACTAAATCCTGCCATCTTTTTGTCCAGTTACTGCATTAAAAACAATCTAAAAGACAGGATTATTGTCATGTTAACAACTCTGATTATCAGCTAGACCCACTTCACTAGCCATCTCCAAAATATCATCCTTGTATAGCTAGAGGTGGTGACGAGAAACAGGGAGAGTGCTATTTATGCGCATGGCAATGCTGAACTGAAATATGGTTCACTAGGCAACAGTGCATTAATACCCGTGAAACTTTTACTAAAACAATCCCAAACTCAATATTTGTATTCTGTTCGTATTTAAGTTTCTCTCTCCTTTTACAAAACTTTTTACTAAGTTCAAATCGTAACTTGATCCTTTAATTAACAAATAGGGACCCCATTGGAATAAGGATCAGGTAAAAAAGGTTTAGTAAATAACTATTGAAGTTATGATTTTTTTTTTCTACGTTACTTTTAAATCCAGAATATATAACGAGATAAAATAATCGATCAAAACTAAAAATGTAACATATTTAAAGAACATCGATACTACAGCGTCATCTAAAATCAGGGATTTTCAGATGACACGACGTAAACCGGAAGAGAAAAGCATCAAATAGATTAACTTCCCATACAATTGACAATATTCTAGGTCTGGGGGGCGTGCAGATTAATTCCTACTCACCTTTCTTTCCCTAATAATGACCAAAGATAAAATTTAAATTTAAAATCCAAAAATCAAGGTTAAAAAAAAGAAAATAAAGTTTTTTGAAGTCAAACTGCGAAACTATTTTCTAAAAATGTTACAATTATTTTTGATGGCGAGGCAAAGGGGCGCTAATTCCGCTTGGGGTAAACTTAACGTTATGCTAACAAACCAAAAGAAGAAATGCTTCAACTTCGAAAATCGCAGCTAAACACACGATACTTATCATGACACAAAATCTTGCTTTTTCCATATCATTTGGTTTCAATCGGAATTTCAGGTAAGAAAGATGACAAATATTTAGACTATTTAGGGAAAATCTCCTTGTAGGTTTTCTTTTGAGAATAAACACCTTTTTTTTAGGAAATTTCTAATCTTTTCAATTTGAAATTCAAACAATTATTTTATAATCAACTTCTTCTTGAATATTACAGTCAATTTCAATAAGAAATTTTAATTTATTGAGACGTATTATGGGGGTATACTACGAAATAAATAGTTTTTAACGCAAAGCAGCTTACAGACCCGATCTTGAAGGGATGCAAGGTGTTCAAAAGCCGATAGACATGAATTTTCAGGCAACTATTTTCAATTTTTCCAATGGAGATTTTTTTTGGGGGGGGGGGGGTGCTTCAAGTTTGTCTTAGAAGGATTTAGTTTCCATCCAAATTTTAATTTATTAAATTTGCCAAATCCAAAGCCAAAGTTCCCTAAGTTCCTTAAAAGCCAATAAGTTCGGCGATATGTATTTTATAATGACGAAAGACGAGCCAAGGTTAAAACAAACCAAATAAATTGAAAATGATAGCGATGATGATTGGGTTTTGGATTTTGACATGGATAAGGTCATCAATGCCTACCATACCTTTGCTATATAGTACCATACCTCTGCTCAGATTGGGGACATAATTCTAAAATATTAGATTCTCTATAAAACCAAAATCAGATTATTATTTTTCTAAAGTTTTGCCTCAAAGCTATCCTAAATAAATAAATAAAAAAAACAATTATCTAAAAAGTGTCATTTTTACCTGACTGATCCTGGGCAATACTTTGGGACATCCTAATTTTTACCAAGAGAATAACAAAAAGAGGGAGGGAGAGAGAGAGAGAGAGAGAGAGAGAGAGAGAGAGAGAGGGTTATAAAAATACATCACACCCAACAGTCCACAGAAAATTCATATCAGCAGTTTTTCTTTAAACTTATTAAAAAACCGACTAAATTTGTGATTTTTATGTTTAAATATATCTTCACGAACTTAGATAGACTTCCGGATACTAAAATAATTTCCAAGCCAAGAGACCGGCACTGCTAAGATTCGTTAAACTCCATACAGTTGGAAATATACCACCCATTTTAACAACTTCAAACCGAAAATAATTCGAGATACCTTCAAAACACCTTAATTTACCTGTTTCTACCAGTAAATTTCACAACATAGAATATGTGACCTCCATGAGATGCCATTTTTACCACCAATGATACTCAAAATTGTCAAGCAAATCTTATTTTACAAACTTCCATAATAAATAAAATCCTCCAATTACGTTGTTTTCATCACTTTCATCAGATACACATGACAAATTGTAAACTAACTCACAGTAATAATGATTATGGTATGAACGGTTTTTTTTGTATACACTTATGACAGATGACTTCCAAGATATTCTTTCAAGGAAATCCTTATCTTGGTAACAGATTCACTCAGAGAAGAAGAACGGTAAAAAAAAAGTTGTAAACCCCCGAGGGTCTCCATCTAACTTTCACCATCAAAATTGTTAAAGTTTCGGAAAACTTTGGAGTAATGACATTTATTATTCTACTCTTTAGATCTGCATTAGAAAACGCTTCTAAAAATACTGCTCTCCAAAATGAACCTTTGACATGTTCTAACACTCGCGCACAGAGAGATAGACAGGACAAGGTGAGATCACTCCTTAAACAACCTCTTCCAAAGGATGAGAGAATAAAATATCGACAGAAAGGTATAAAATACCATGATTCACTAGAAAATAAGAAAAAAGACAAACCAGATAAAAGAAAGAGTAAAGCGTTGAGCAAAAATAAAAAATATTTGTGAGTGATTCTAATCTAGAAAAATATATCCTTTTTCATGGTTTTATCTTGTATGCAATTGAGACAACGATTTTTTACGTTTAAATACGTCTATTCATTCTTTTTTAGTTCAGAGACAGAAACTGTCTCTACATATGTCTCTGAATAATACAGGGCGATCAAAACAATCAATCTTGCCGTGATTACAGTCCTCTAAGTTTCAAATTATTTGTAGATCTTGGGATAAAAGGGTCATTAGTGGGTTACAATATTCCAAGACAACCAAGTTAGCAGTCAGGGGCCTCTTACTCTTTCACACTAAATAGAACATTCAAAAAATAACCGAACAGACAATAATATTCCCCAGCTTAGGAACAGTCGAGGGGATGCCACTTTTATAATTCAACCCGTAAAATCTTCTGATTGATTCAAACTTTAATCCAATCCAGTGCAATGGAAGATCTGAAGCCGAACTGGCCAACCATGACAAAAACAAAGAGAAAAAGAAATGTCAAGAAGAAGAAAAACAGGCGGGACTACGGCCAGTAGAAGACAACGACAAACTAAGTCACTTCAGTGGTTTCATTGAAGCAACTCCATTTAGCTTCTGGGGTGCTCAATCACAATAGCAATAATTATAAATATATATAAATATATATATATATATATATATATATGTATATATTATTTCTTGGTTTTAGGTTAGTTTGGATATTCTTTGTTTTTAGCGTTGAAGACGCTAAATATACCCGTTGTTTTAGTTTGACTTTTTGTTCTACTGGCCGTAGTCCCGTTTGTTTTTCTTATTCTTGAGAGTTCTTTTTCTCTTTGTTTTTTAATCCAGTTCGACTTTGTTATTTTCAATGAAGTACAACAAAATCCATAACTACTCCATTGAGCCTCCACCAGTAGCCTACTTCCACTCTACTAAGCAATGGTGTCAATTCGCGAAAATTTAGGGGTTGGAGCGACGGGGGGTAAAATATTTCCCTTCAAATCTAGAGAGGCAAACAAAACATCAAAAGGAGGGATCCCAACACTTCCTTCATAGGGGTACTAGAGCCGGTCAAAAGTTCAAATGATAATCCCTATAAAATTCCTAATCTTTGATATTTTGTCGAAAGATTTAATCCAGTCAAAAGTAGTAGCCATTTGAAAGGTGCAGATATCGACACTTTCAGCATTTTTCATTATTGTTTTTAATGTTCGAATTCTTCATTAATTCAACATTTTAACATTGTATGGTTTTCATTCCAAAACCCATCGCCTATAAAAAAGTGAGAGGGCTCCCTTCTGGATAATCTGGTTACCGGTCTATGAAACCCAAACAACAAATATTGGGAAAGAAATCACACATAAAAACATAAGATGCTCTTCTTAAATATAATTATCATTTTCAAGGTAATTCCTACGGATAGCGGCTCTTTCGATATCCTGTACAACAAATCTTAGCCTATTAAGTCCAAGTAGCAACACAGGAAAATTATTAGGACAAAATTGCGTTTAAAAATACTTTTCCAAAAAGTTTATCACAGGTTCCATAACAAGCAAAATTAACCAAACATTAAATCAAACAGTTCGTGGTAACGAACTGTAAGTAAGGAGCGACCCGGCTCAATGGTAACCGAAACTCTAAAAAACGGGACTTTGATACCAATAGATACATCAAAAGAATCAGATTTTAATTCTGATTTCAAATATATAAGTTTCATTAAGTTTAATCTCACCCATCAAAAGTTACGTGCCTGAGAAAATTTGGCTGATTTTCGAAAAAAGGGGGAAAGACCCCCTAAAAGTTATAGAACCTTAATGAAAATCACACCATCATATTCAGCGTATCAGAGAACCCTACTGTAGAGGTTTCAAGCTCCTATCTACAAAAATGTGGAATTTTCCATTTTTTGCCAGAAGAAAGATCACGGATGCGTGTTTATTTGTTTGTTTGTTTGTTTTTTTTGTTTTTTTTCCCCAGGGGTGATCGTATCGACCCAGTGGTCCTAGAATATCGTGGGAGGGCTCATTGGAACGGAAATTAAAAGTTCTAGTGCCCTTTTTAAGTGACCAAAAAAAATGGAGGGCAACTAGGCCCCCTCCCACGCTCATTTTTTTCCCAAAGTCACCCGATCAAAATTTTGAGATAGCCATTTTGTTCAGCATGGTCGAAAATATGATAAAAATGTCTTTTAGGATGACTTGATCCCCCAAAGTCCCCAGGGGGAGGGCTGAAAGTTATGAACTTTACTCAATGTTAACATATAGTATTGGTTATTGGGAAGTATACAGACTTTTTCAGAGGAGATTTTTTCTGGTAGGTGGGGGAAGGAGAGGGTCGGGGGCTATATGGAAGGATCTTTCCATGAAGGAAGTTTTCATGGGGGAAGGGACATTGCTATGAAGGGGGCGCCGGATTTCCCAGCATTATTAAAGAAAAAGATCAGGAATTAAATAAAAAAAACAAGTTTTTCAACTGATCAACTGATTGTGATTAAGAGGTCATTTTTAAAGAACTGGAAAAAAATTCGAACTATAGTTTAAAGAGCAGGGTATTGACTAGGGGGCGAACCCCCTAATATACGTGTTAAAAATTTATGAATATAGAAGTTCGTTACGTAAGTTAATTCTAAGTTACGTATATTTATTACTAATAAAAACGTTCGTAAATAAAATTAAACAAGTTTCGAGAAAGCCATTTAACCAAATATAATATGCAAATTTTGTTTTAATTATTCATGTACGGTGAGCCAAAATCAAAACCTGCATTAATTCAAAAACGTTCAAAAATTAAATAAAAAAAACAAGTTTTTTTAACTGAAAGTAAGGAACGACNTCAACGCCTCGCTCTTTACGCTAAAGTTTTTTTATTGTTTAAAAAAAATAGAGTTGTGAGAAAGTCAAACTTTAGCATAAGGAGCGAGGCGTTGAGGAGGGGACAGCCCCCTTCATATACGGAATAATTTCTGTTCGTTTTAAGTTTTAATGTCGTTCCTTACTTTCAGTTAAAAAAACTTGTTTTTTTTATTTAATCTCTAGAAAGGAAAACAAAGACCAATATTTGAGTTTATTAAGATATTTACTGGTGTGAAACTTGATTCCAAGGATAACAAACAAACCCACCCACCGCATTGGGAGAACACCTTTTGACATTCCCCGGGATTCTAAATCGATTTCCTTAAACCGCTTTGACGTCATTTGCGAAAAACTTCCGCAAAGAATCGACCAGAAAAGAACTCAAGAGATATATAGGAATGGATCTCGCATGGTCACTCTTATACTGTGGTTCCATTTTTTTAAATGTCATTTGTTATTTTGTTGGTTTGTTAAGGATTGCAAGTCATATGTTTTTTTTGTGATCTTTTTCTTTTCTGTTTTTATTAATACTTTTATCTTATGCTTTTATAAAGGGAGCAATTCAAAATTTTGAATTGCGTGGTTTGTGGTAACAAAACAGTTCGTGGTAACGAACCGTAATTAAGGAGCGACTCGGCTCAATAGTAACCGAAACTCTAAGAAACGGAATTTTAATATCGGTAAATACCCTACATCAAAAGAATCCGCTTATTATGCTGATGCCAAATAAAAAAATCAATAAATTTAGTGTTACACATCAAAAGTAACGAGTCTGAGAAAATTTGCCTGATTTTTGAAAGAGGGGGGAAACACCCCCTAAAATTCAAGGAATCTTAATTAAAAATCACGCCATCATATTCAGCGTACCAGAGAACCCTACTTTAGAAATTTCAATCTCCTATATACAAAAAGTGGAATTTTGATATTTTTGCCAGAAGATAGATCACGGATGCGTGTTTATTTTATTTTATTTTTTTTTTCAGAGGTGATTGTACTGAAATAATAGTCCTAGAAGATCGGGGAAAGGGTGCATTCGAACGGAAATTAAAAGTTTAAATATTGGAGGCAACTGGGTCCCCTCCCTCGCCCATTTTCCCCCCAAAGTTATCTGATCGAAATTTTGAGATAGCTATTTTGTTCAGTATAGTTGAAGGATTAAATAGCTATGTCTTTAGGTGTTATAAAAAAGCCTGTAAGTTATGAAATTCAACCATTGTTTATATATAGCCTAGTATCTGTTAGGGGTAGGTATACATACATTTTCCAGCAGGGGGGGGGGGGGGTTGCGCTTGGGCTGAATTTCTATAGGGAGAATTTCTATGCACTTTACGCTGGATGAAATTTCCGCGAAGGAGTTTTCCGTGAGGGGTGGGGGTATATTTCATAGAGGGTGAGCCAGATTTACCGGCATTATTTGAAAAAAAACGATCAGAAATTAAATAAAACGATCAGCTTTAGCGTAAACAGCAAGGTATTGGGGAGGAGGCAACACTTCATATACGGAATAAACCTGCCAAAATTAATATACAAATTTCGTTTTAATGTTTCATGTACGGTGAGACAAAATCCAAACCTGCATTAGTTGAAAAACGTTCAGAAATTAAATAAAAAACACAAGTTTTTTTAAACTGAAAGTAAGGAGCAACATTAAAACATAGAACGAACAGAAATCATTCCGTGTATGAAAGAGCCTGTCCCCTCCTCAAAAACTCGTTCTTTATGCTAAAGTTAAGCTCTTTGTCTCATCTCTACTTTTTAAAACATACAAAACTTTAGCGTAAAGAGCGAGGCGTTGGCGTTGAGGATAGGACCGCCCCTTTCATATAGGCGGTAGAAAAATTTCTGGTCGTTTTGAGTTTTAATGTCGCTCCTTACTTTCAGTTTAAAAAAAACTTGTTTTTTTTTTTATTTGATTCAGGTAAGGTCACCAAGTTCCAGATCACAGTACCCTAAACCAAAAATCGAGTTCAGCATTTTCTTAATTTTATCAGGAAGCAAAAACAAAGTTGTGTCTTTTTTTAAAGTCAGTTTTTTTTTTCGTGGATTTAAAGAGCAAAAGATTAAGTAATTACAAATTAAGTATTGAAAATTAAAAACGAAGTTTTTTTTTACGGAACCCTCGAATTTCAGCTTTAGAAAACTTGTGATGAAAAATTCGTAGTAGGCCTATTCCTTTTCGAGATATTTCAAATGCAACTTCAACATACATTTTCACAAATTTCTATTTGCAATTAAAAGTAACGATGACAAGCAAGAAGGATAAGAAAAGGATAAGTTCATTTAAACCCAATACAAAAAGATGAAGAATTGTGCTATAGCAGATATCTATTGAAACACATACCAAAGATTATTAGCAGAATAAGCTACTGATTTTGAGTCTAAAGCAAGGGGGTTCCCACCTTCCGCCATCTGGTGCATATCTCTTAACGTCACGTGTGCCACACAGTTCCACAGTTTCTGCCACGCTTGGCTTGCGACACCTGGTCTACGTGATTTCTAAAAGCGGGTGCCCCTCTGAACTAAAGATTCATATGAAGACTAGAAATTCAATAACGAAATCCCAATAGGCTAAAAAAAGTCCGAATTGCTTAAAATTACAAGAAGCCTTTGCAGAAAAAAGACTACAAGAAAAAAAAGAGAAAAAAAAGAGTAAGCCATGAATGAATGAGGATGGCAAGCATAATAACCCTGCCTGTATCCTTTGTGATTTCTAGAAATTTAATATATTTTAAGAAGCCTTTGCAGAAAAGACATTATAGAAAAAAAGCTATGAATGAATAAGGATGGCAAGGATGCCCTGCCTGTATTATTTGTGATTTCTAAGAATTCGAATTTCAATACATACTCTTCATCCACCTTCCATCCACAAAAACTTCAAACTATAAATGCTCTTTTTTGCACTACATATGTTTTGATATTGGACGGTTGAAATGTCGCAAACAATCTTCCAGACTATATGCCTTCATGTCCGAGACACAATTCTACAAGCCTTTCAGAAAAGGAATTCCAAACAAATTCCTCAACTCGTTGCAAGCAAGATTAATTAGAACAAAATGTCGCATGAAAATGAAAGATTAAGAGATTGATGGCATCTCTCTAAACGGCTTTCTACATGAATTTTGCTCCCATCCCAGATTCAGACTTTGATCAAACCTGTCAGGGCTATGAAAACATTGAAAGGGCTGAAAGAGCCATTTGTTGTGGCTGACAGCCCCTCATTCATGATTATCACGCCCAAATAGGCTCATCAATTCAATCTGTGATGTACATTTTATGAGGCATTTCAAAAATAAGATTAGAAAATATGATGCCAAATTTGGGAGGAGGGGGGCTAGGAGGTTAAAGCCAGCTTAATAAGACTGAGCCAAGTGGCGGTGTTTAGCTAGTCCTTAGAAAATGTTTCTGGGAAATGTTTGAATACCACCAGTGGTCCAGCCACCTCCCATCCTCTCCCCCAAAAAAGGATGGATGCGTTCTAGAGATTTCCGAAGCTCCATTTTTTTTATATTAACATTTTCAAGGTGATGATCTCCAACTACCGCCAAAAAAAATTAAGGCTTAGAGCCCACTCAGTTTTAAATTGCAAAACGCGATATTTCAGTTGACAGGAAACCTTGAAGATACAGCGGTGCTTAAACTAAACTGAATAGGATGTACATACCTAACAAAAAGGAGGCGAACACTAGTGTCACTAAAATATCTTTATAAGCATGCCCATGATATTTCTTCGATACTAAGAACTTGACAATAGAAGAAACATCGTAATCCTACCGAAAAATTTAACTGAAAACCCCCTTCACTAACATTAACACGTGGCCCTCTGTCACAGAAATTTCCGGAGCAATGGTAAATATCCACCCATACCTCGGCAACTACAGATACACATATATTTAGATGTTACTATTCCTATATTAAATATGTTATTTCCCCATGAAAGTATTTTCATTTTTAGATCCAAACTTGATTTTAAAATCCATTTATTTGGATATTTTTTTCTGCTGGTGTTTTTTTTCTAAATTCTTCATGTCAAATTTGGCTTCTTTTTTTTTGTGTCAAGAACTTAACAATGTTGCTCGTTGCTAAGAGATCAAAATAGCGTACATTTAGTACTTTAGAAATGACGTATTTAGGACAAGTTGTTTTCGGCCGATGTATATATTTTCGAATTTTCTCGCTAGATGAAAGTGTGAGCAAACTGAATGAAGTTTTAGAGGTTTTGCGAGTTCAAGGTGCTATAATAGGTTTGAAAATTAATGTTAAGAAGACTAAGTCACTAAGGCTAGGAATAAGTGAAGATGAAAAGATGACGTTGGGTAATGAAAATATTGATCAAGGGGGGCAGCTTCACTTACCTTGGTAGTATTATTAGTAAAGATGGTGAGAGCAGTGAAGATGTTAAAAGTAGAATAGCCAAGTCTCAGGGTGTTTTTTCACAGTTAAAAAAGTTTGGAAGAATAGGAAGATAAGTCTGCAAACCAAGATTAGAATATTAGAAGCTACAATGACAGTGGCAGTGGTCAGCTACAATGACAGTGGTCAAATATGGCTCTGAAGCATTGCCTCTCCGAATAGCCGATGAAGATTTGCTAGACGTTTTCCAGAGAAATTGCTTAAGGACTGTTCTGGGAACCCGGCTGGGTGACCGTATTTCAAACAATAGGCTATACGAAAAATGTGGTTCAATATCGCTCTCTAGGGCTATAACGAAAGAAAGGTTGAGGTGGCTAGGGCACGTTGTGCGGATGAAGGATGAAAGATTGCCGAAGATTGTTCTTTTCGGCCAACCGTCAAGGGCTAAACGGAAAGCACGTCGTCCCCGTCTGGGGTGGGAGGACGTCATAAAGAAAGATTTAAAGGAAATTGGAACTTCGTGGGCGGGTGTAAAAAGGGAGGCTTTGAATAAATTGGGGTGGAGGAGGAGCTTGCGTAGCTGTGTTGGTCTCAGGCGGCTTGGTGCTGCGGTGAGTTGTTAGTAGTAGTAGTAGTCTCTAAGGGAGATGCGTAGTGGAATCCCTTTGCATAAGTTGTGCATAAGTACATATTATCACTTTCATGCCTAAAGATCATATCTCAAATTTTCAAACTTCTCAAATAATGGCCAAAAACCGTTTGTTAAGCTATTAAAGGGATAATAAGGGCAAAGCATGCTTTATCTCAGTTCGTGCCTCCCCATCAACATTGGCCTCCTGGCATTCCCTTTGAGAACAATTTAGCAAACCGCTTTTGTCTTGAGATGTATAAATATCAATCAGGGCCTTTATGCGTTATATGCATGTGAGGGTTAGAGCAGGCCAGAGTTGGATAATTTCTCCATCAACACACCCTTTTCTATGTTTAGTTTTATATAATAAAACTATTAAGGGCTCTTAGGACTGTGATCTTGAAAATATTTTTTAACACATAACTGTAAATAGGAGCACAACAAAATCCCAAGAAAAAAGGATAATCTCATGAGTATCTTAGCCAAGTTATTCTCAACAATAAGTGATTCTGTTGAAGGAAATAAGTCAAGGATGAAATTAAGAATCTGGAAAGGATCCAATTTATTTAATAAGATTCAGAGAAGAAAAATAACATATTGCTGATGTCATGATAAGTGAACCGTAAAGTTTCCGTTGATGGACAAATCAATAGAAAATAACCATCACAATGTATCCACAAAATTCATCGAGGGGGGTGGGGCATACTAACTAGTAATGAAATTTACTCTTTTTAAGAGAAGAAAAATGCTATTGGCAATAAATAAAAAAAAATCTGTAATAGAAAGAAAAAAAGAAACTTAGTTTTTCGTTTTTATAAGGAACCTACCCCCCCCCCC
>JAQQPU010002107.1:0-16584 GCA_029168905.1 Artemia sp. Kazakhstan ARC1039 | reverse complement strand
TTGTGGTGGGTCGCCTCTTTATAGAGGCACAAGTGTGCCTCCTTGATTGTAATGTTTGCGTATGGCCTAGCGGCTGAATAAATTATCTATCTAGGCTGAACTGAGCAAGATGCCCCGGGACTTAACGCCCTTATTAGGACCCTGAAGTCATGCAGATTTATTATTCTGACAGTCGTCTGTGGATACAATCTTAAAGATGTTTGGGGTGAAATTTTCTGCTCCTGCAATCTCTAGTCACCGTGTTGAAAGTCAACACAACCATAACAGTCTGAAGAACAAATTTGTTCGTATCTTAAGTGTCCCCACTGTATATGCTTGAGCAAAAAGCTGTCTACATTAATAATTGACACAAGAAAGACTAACATCGTTCGAGACACATCAGAAACCCTTTAGCGAATTCGCAGCGATTCGCAGAACCAATGCGCCATCTCAGATACCGAATATCGGTATGTCCAATGATCTGATAATAAAAGGCACCATATTCTATAAATAACCCTAGCTCTACATTTGACCGAACATTTTTTTTTCTGTTTTTTAGTCTAAAATCAAAAAAAAAAGAAGGACCTAACCTACAAAGCTCGTACGTGGAGATTTGGTTATTCAGTAGGTTCCCTAACCATGAACATATTTATTCATAATAGATTACAGATAGCATGTCCTTTGGTGATCTCCCTGGGCTTGTTCACCCATAACAATGATAAACAGGGTTGTCAACTTTTGAGTCCATGAATGTGTCGCCTTGGCATCCAAAAACGAGCCATTTTTAGCTAAAATATGTCCATCTTCAAATCTCAAAAATTAGAGATTTTTGTTTACTAGTTGTATTATTGACCAAAAGATGATTTGTGAACCTCAACCAAAGCAGCCAGCTAACATCAAATATAATGAAAACGAAAAAAAATCCATTAAAAAAATCATACAAATGACAGTGGTTAAGCCAAAACTCATATAAACATATAAACCCCTTACTTTTCTGGACAATGCTTTACTTACATCTTTGGCAAAACCTGGACACCCCCCCCAACAAAAAAAAACAGAAAAGGCACTGCTTTGGCGAAGTGACATTTTTTTTCAGAATATATATCCAGTCGGGAAATGTTTCGTTTATGTCATAAATTTACAACACGTGTCCTTTTTCCTTTTATGTCATCGTTTCCTGGCAAATATGTATTTCTCCTTTTGATATAAAATGTGTCCCATTGGCAACCCTGCTAGTACAGGATGCCTGAAGTTTGTTAAAACAGGCAAAACCAGTTATCTAGATTTGCATATCTAAACTAATGAATTGACTACCATTGATCCAACCATTTTTGTTAGATACGTGGTGACGATTTATCTGCTCGCGCACTACACTACAATGCTATCTTTATATTATCATATATCTATTCATAGAAAAGATCTACGGTCCGAAGGCGTTTCTTGCTAGATATCAATACTGAGAATAAAAAAATTAGCTAAAAATAAATCTTTTGAGATGTACTCTATCAAAGAAAGTACGAAAACAACTGAGTGGTTTGGGGATAAGATCAACAAACAGTTCTCGATTTTCTCACCATTTTCAACGACAATTACTTCAGTTTCATTTTTCAAAACGTCTGGTACTGTTTTCACGCATGAGCTCTTGTATTTTATTAAGACAGATCACACGACCGTTGATAATACATCTCGGAACATTATGCTTGTAAAATAAAATATTTCAATTCTCCTGTATTAAACGTACTCTTTCATAAACTGCTAGTTTGGTTAATGCTAATGAAATAAAATAAAATAGGATGAATATATAATAGTTTAGAAACAAATTTGGGCTATATATTTGCACATTAGGATGGGTGGGGGAGGGGGGTAAAGCATAGCATATATTATTACGTAACCTAACATAACCTAGGTACCTCCCCCCTAAACCCCAAAAACCAACAGTTTAAATATCGTATACGCAATGAAAACCACGCTATACATTGCATTACTCTATAGCGTTGTCTTGAATTAACCCGTCAAAAATGATTTTTTGTGAATAGTGACCATTGCAGTACATAAAAGAGTACGTTTAATACAGGAGTACCAACATTTCAAACGCACAACTATTTAAAACGTTCTTTTAGCCACGTTTTTATTTTCTAAAATACTTTCCCGACAAAGAAACAACTCTTACTTGCTTTTCCGTGCCTAGTTTCCTCCTCAGATCAGGATCGCCAACTAGAGATATTTTATGTCCAAAGGACATATTCCTGTGTGCCGGGACACAATGACACAATAGGGCAAAAAAGGGACATATTTTAGAAATTTGGGACATAAAAAGGACATATTTTGCAACTTTATGACAAAAAATAGAATATTTCCCGCTGGATACATATTTTTGAAAAAAAAATGTCATTTTTCACCAAATCGGTATTAAAACCACTTGTCTAGCACTACATTTACTTAACTACTTATTTTCTACTAATTTTTTTACAGATGTTATTTTTTTTCACAAACGTTATTGTTTTTCGAATTTGCTTGCTCTTTCCTGCAGACAACTATTTGCAAATACTCTTGAAATTCTTTACAATTGTGTATTCTTTCATCTATAAACGATTTTATTTCTCCTTGCTTTTACGCTAGAGTCAAGATAACAGGCAAGCAGGCACCGTTTTAGTTGACAATCACTTCCGGCTTCCAATAGTCAGGCAAAAACATCTATCTATTTATGAAGTATTACTAACTGAAAATGAAAAGTTAGTAAAAGAACAAAATTAGATTATTGATGATCTGGAATCAATTTTGATATCAGTAGATGTACCAAAAAAATTAGCTTATTGTGCTTATTCCAAATATATAATATTTTTTAAGTATAGTGTTATCCATTAGTGGGTCTGAGAAAATTTGCTAAATTTTCGAAAAAGGTCAAAACACCCCATAAAAGTCAAAGAATTTTAATGGAAATCACGCCATCAGATTCAGCGTATCAGAGAACCACACTGTAGAGGTTCCAAGCTCCTATCTATAAAAATGAAATTTTATAGTGTTTGCCAGAAGAAGCATCACGGATTCGTGTTTATTTGTTGTCGATGCTGTTTCCACGGGTGATTATATCGAACCAATGGTACTAGAATTTCGCAAGAGGGCTCGTTCAAACAAAAATTTAAAAAATCTAGTGTCCTTTTTAAGTGACCAAAAAATTGGAGGACAACTAGCCCCCGTCCCACGCCCTTTTTTCCTGAAAGTCGTCTGATCAAAATTTTGAGATAGCCATTTTGTTCAGTATTATTGAAGGGTACAATAGATATGTCTTTGGAGATGACATGACCCCTCAGAACCACCAGAGGAAGGGGAACCACCTCAGAACCACCGCAAGTTATGAAATTTGCCCATTGTTTACATATAGTATTTGTTATAGGGAAGTATACCAACATTTTCCAAGGGAGGAAGGAGATCTTCTGGGGATGGATATTCTATGAGGAGAATTTCCCACTGGGATGGAAGTTTCTGTGGGTGAACTTTTCAGGGGAAATTTTACATGGAGGGAATTTACCAAAATTTGTATAGAGAATGTTTGTTATTTGTCTTTTTCTCGTTGTTGATCCCATTGTACATATAGAGACACTGTGAGGGAACTCTCAGGGGGAAGTTTTCAGCGCAGTTGGAATTCTCTTGGGATCTTTTTTTTGGGGGGAGGAGGATTTTCCACGGGAGAAATTTCCATGGGTGAATTATCACCAGGAAAAATTCTCCATGGAAAATTTCTGGGGGATAAACTTTCCAGGGGGGGGGGGTATTTTCCAAACAGGGATATTCCCCAATGACCTTAAAAGGGATCAGAAACTAAATGAATACAGGTCTTTCTTCAAATAAAAGTATGGTAAGGAGTATTTTTCAGGCAGAATCGTAAGCAAAAAATTTTCTGGGAAGGATTCGCAGCATAAATGGAATTTTCTGGGTAATTTCCCGGCGGAAGAATTTTACATGGGAGGAATTTTTCGCGGGGAAATTTTCCACAGAGGGAGTGGATTTCTTGGGATTATCTGAAAAATGATCGGATATAAATACAAAAACTAGTTTTTTCTACCGAAAGGAAGGAGTGACATTAAAACTTAAAACGTACAATTGTTCTTAAAAAGAACAATTCTTGAAACACAAGGGCCGTGCCACCCTTGGAGTAAGCCTCCCCTCCAACCTTGGTGGAGAAGGGTGGAACCACTCCATCCACGCCAGCATTCTTTTCTGCATCCAACACAAATTTTGAGATAGAAATTTTGTTAAAAATGGTCCAAAGGACATATAACAATGCTCTCAGCGTTTACACAACCCGTAAGAGCCCTGGGACAAGGGTTGTAAGTTATACCCCAGGGGCATATAAGGTTTTATGGAATGGGTAGTCGTATAAACTTCAGATGGGGCTCATTTGATTGAAGTATAGTGCCCTTTATAAGAGTCAAAAGTGATTTGAGGGCACCCCCCCCCCACGCCTATCAGTTCCGAAAACCAGAATCCGATCAGAATTTGTAGACATCTATTTTGTTCAGCATTGTTCAAAGGTCCAGTAATTATGCCTTTGGGGCTGTCACCCCCCTGATTGAAGAACAACCCAGCTTACCTAGCGCTCCGCAACGTCGCTTGACTCCTGGATTGTACCTTATGACATGCGCAAGAAATACTCTGATTGGCAAAAAGCTACCAAAAGAAGTGAAAATGCTGACCCTCATGCCGACCATACCTGTCGAGCGGAACTCTCGTAGGAAGATGAGCCTTAAGCTCCGACAATTAGTTTTTTACTGTTCACGTGTTTTTATGACTTTTGTGCTTTCACACTAGTTCATTTCTTATGGATGAACTAAATGGATCTTTTTCGTTTTCATTATATTCGATGATAACTGACCACTTTGAAAGAGTCATAAAAAAACTAGTTTCTGAGATTTCAAGATGGACATATTATAGACAAAATATGGACATAATTTGGCTGAAAAGGACACATTTTTGGATACTCAAGGGACATATTCATTGACCAAAAAGTTGGCAACCCTGCCTCAGATGAGAGTCGGAACCTAGAAGACCGATACAAAATCCTTAAGGGGGGACGCCAGTCCAAAGCCGTTTTGGCCGATTCGAGCCCTTTTCCTGGTCGGCAAAAAGGCTCAAACACAAAGGTATCAGATTTCACAAAGACTTGAGTAAACAAACTCGAAGAGGGCGACTTCCAGGGGTTCCTTACGCTTTTGAACAAAAGGAAGCCGCTTTTGAACAACTGACCGCTTTTGAACAAAAGGAAGCGTTAACCCCCTCAGCATAATTTATGCGCCCACATCCGTTTGATTCCAAGTATTTTAGGCTCTTTGTCGGGTGATAAGCAATTTGAAACGTTGGTATGTAAAGTATTCGAAGGGACTGCAGTCAGCAAGTGTTTTTTATAAAAATATGCTGCAACTGCTTCAATAGAATATTTTTGGATACATTTTTAAGTACCAATTACGACAATATTGACTGCAGCGATCTTGCAGGCAAACCCAAAATAGGCTTTTGAGTTTTTTTGGGATTTCAGGAAAAATAGGTGTCGGCTTTAGCATTTTGCTAAATCAAAATGTTCACCTGATTCTATTCTATTAGAAAAGACTGAGACCGCCTAACTTCCTCAACTATTAATGTCAGACAAACTCAAAACGCTTACTATGGGAGAGATATGAAGGTCGCTTCAAGTATGGTCGCCCCTTAAAAGGCATAGCCTACTTCCAACAGTTTTCGCGGTGCTCTTCTATTAAACGGACTCTTTTATATAGCGCTAGTTTGGTTTTATCCTAATGAAATAAAATAGGATGAATATATAATAGTTTAGAAACAAATTTGGGCTATATATTTGGACATTAAGGGGGGGAGGGGCAAAGCAAAGCATATGTTAAATACGTATCCTAACCTAACCTAGGTACCTTCCCCCCTAAACCCCAAAAAACAGCAATTTAAATACAGCTCGCCTTTGTTTATATCCCAGAAGGCATTGTAAACCTGTTTTCATCACGCGTCTGTCTATTTCGTGACTGGTATGCATTGCCGTATATAAAAAGAGTCCGTTGAATAGAAGAGTACCGTTTTTGCTTTTGAGAAGACTACAGACTGAAAATTACTGAAGAGGGGAGACACCTCAGAAATTAAGTTCCTTAATCGATTTGTAAGTGTATTTTATTCAAAGTTCCAAGTTCTAATGTCTTCCAGATTAATTTGAAAACCAAACAGCTTCTTTTATGAAAGTAAAGAGCGAAGCTGAAGCTTAAAAATAAAATTACTGTTTCGTGGTTTATGCACCGTATATCTAAAAAACTAGCTCAAATAAACTGCTTCACGATATATCCTATATTTGTAGAATTCTGAGAGCCAGCACTTTACTGAAAACAACACCGACGCAACTTAACAGGATATTCTCTTAGGAGTAAAAAAGCCATGACTAGCTGGAAAAAAAAAATATTAGACTTGTTCATGCGATTCTCCATAGCTTTTCACCGGCCATGGAATCGGTTAATTTTCAGCACTCAATTTAAATTCTCTTAAAAATTCAAACAAGCTCAGTTTTCAGTAAAGCGCCAGTTTTGCAGACAAATTTTGCATAAACTACGATGCAACAATATTTGTTCGGTTTGATTTTGCGTCACCTTCGAGGGGTTTCAGGCTCTTTTTTTCTAATTCTTAAAAATTTCTTACAACAATGACAAATCATTATTTAGTCAACCCTGAATGATGGTTAATATTTGTGCATCAGCGGTGAAAGAAAATGTTTCTTACTAGACAATATCTCATAAAATACACTTTTAAAATTCCGCTTACAATGGGCCGTGGCCCATTCTTTACTAGGTTGCAGCTACTAATGAAACAATGAAACAATTTCCCTAAAAAAGAAAAAAAAAAAATACTAGATTTTGAACAGTAATATTACCGTTTCACCCTCTTTTAAAAAATGTGATAAAACGGTACTGGTGTACTATATGGTACACACCACTATAGACTGAATCAAAGAAACCAGTCACGAAACCCGTCAAACTGCCATTTCATTGGCAGAAAAGGGTGATTTGCTAGATAAATTGATGGCAAAGCGTTGTTTCTCAATATTTAAACGATTGTTTTTTGGGGTTTAGGAGGGAGAAAGGTACCTAGGTCAGGTTAGGTTACGTATTTAATATATTCTATGCTTTACCCCCCCCCCACTAATGTGCAAATATATGGCCCAAATTTGTTTCTAAACTATTATATATTCATCCTATTTTATTTCATTTTCATTTACCAAACTTGACTTATTTCATGTGTACCATATAGGGCACCAGTACCGATAAAACATCTAATTCTTAACTCGCTCACAAGCATAGCCTCATTAAATGTCCTTTTATAGTCTCCTTTAATTTACTCTAAAGCTTCCTTTACGATTTCACTAGATTATTTGAACCGTTTTTCATCCCTTTTTCCCACACGATCTGCCGTTTTATTTAGCAGCGGTAGCGGAAATCTTTAGCCCAAAGTTTTTGAAAACAAAACACGCTGGGAATTAAACAAAAAGGACTTCGAAAGAAATTTTAACCAACTAAGAAAGCTCAGATTTCAAACCAGTTTCAATATCAAAGAGAGTTACGCATATAATACTATGCTGTTTTGTCATTTTTTAAAGTTAAAAGACAAGCCAAACTATGAAATACTATTCAAACTCTGGAAACTACCTAAGTATTTCAACATTACATTACTCCCTTGCAAAATTATTTTAACCCACCAGCCAAAATTCTGGATATATGCCAAGTGTTATTTCTCTATAGCTAGGCCAATTATAAAAAGAAAATCCCATTATCCTTCTTCTCAAGGCCGTACCCAGGATTTTTTTTCGAAGGGGGTTTTACTCAAAGATTTTTTTCAGGGGGGGGGGGGGTTCTTAAAAAAAAACATACAAAATTTGTTTATATCCATTTTTGTTACGTTTTTACGAGTCAAAAAAAAATTCGAGAGGGGGTCAAACCCCTAACCCCCCTCTGGGTACGGCCTTGCTTCTTCTTAATAACGTCGTTTCTCCCTAATCTTCACTGAATACTTCCCAGGATATCATAATCTTTTGTTCTGGGTCGGAACAGGTCTAGGTACTTTTGTCTTATAGCCAAGATTTTGTATCGCAAACATGAAAAATAACCGGTTTTCAGGGTCTTTATACCAGACAATATTAGCTTCGGCTAAGGTGGGAAACTACATTGTAGCTATATTTTAATAAAATATTTAGTTGGTATTTTGGTTAGCTTAGGCTAGGTTAGTTTAGGTTACGTATTTATTATAATGCGGTCTGGGCGCCCCCTTCCATAATTCTTTGTAGTAGTTTTCATAATTTTGTTGACAAAGTATTATATTTTCATCATATTTCGTTTTATTTTATTAGTAGTAACCAAACTTCCCTTTTCGACAGAACTTGAGTGGGGTGGCTAAAAGACACAAGTACCCAGGTCTCTTATTAACATACTCACTCCTGCATATCACTCACGCTCTTAAGTCACATTTACAGCTTACGTTTAATTGATCGACATTTTGCTATTCTTTACAGGGTAACTCCCAGGAACCTATATCTTATCCTTATCCTTCTTTCAACTAACAGGTTTTCACTCACAGCTGGTCTATTTTCATTAGTAAGATTCCCAGTTTTATTAATTACTTGTAGGTATGCAGTGGCGCCAAAACAAAAACTTGAAAGACAATACGAACAAGGTTTTTTTTAAATGATTCCAAATCTTGGGGACAATTTCCCCTCTTGCTCCCCCAACAGGACCCCCTGATGGTATGCCACTAGGATCAACCATTAGTAGGTAGCTACTAGAGACCTGCCATGGCTGCAGCTGTAGCTGCAACTAGCAGAGAACGAACCACAGCCAATAGTAACAAGCAACTAGCAACTAGCAGAGAACGAACCACAGCCAATAGTAACAAAAAAAAACACGTTTTGATATTTTATTAAGAAATTCATTCCTGCCAATTCATTCCAAATCATTTTTCATTTACTATGAGTAGGTTCAGACTCCGACTTACAGTAGTATATTTGACCATAGTCAAGTTAACTGTAGTCCTGACAAGGTTCGAACGGCAAAAGTTTGCTTTTTAAGTATGGCAAAATGTTAGAAAACTCTACATCAAGCCTTGGCAACTTTTTCAAATTTTAATACGGATTATGTAGTTCAACTACAGTCAACTGAAGTCCAAAATCCAAAAGGACTTTAATGTTTTTTAAAGAATGAAGTTGGTTAAAGAGGAACTTGCTACAGTAGTAAGTTCTAATCAGTCCAAACAGATGTTGACTGGTGAAAGGTAACTTAGTAAACGACGAGCTTCAAATAAAACACGTAACGCGACACCTAAATTAAAGTATACTGGAATAATTGTGTAAAATGTGCATTGTTATCTACAGGATAGAAAAAAAAGAAAGAGGCCAGATTCTGCAAAACTTTTGAGGTGAGATTATCCCATCAGAATTTGCGACCACGTTTTCAAGAATTTAGTCTACTACTTTGTTTGCTTTTATAGTTCTAGGAAATAATAGCGAAAATAATTTTGCCTTGATTTTGCTAAACTCTTCAAATTGCAAGTACGATGTCAGAATTTAAAAATGTTACCGGTTGACTGGTATAACATGGTACAGGCGTAAAAGCCAGAATACGCCGGAAATCCGTTTTCCCAACAAAAAGGCACCGCAAATTTAACAAAAAAACAAATCGCGTTGAGAATTCCACTGAAAAGTAGAGTCCAATGCGCAACCACCTCGAAAAGTGCCTAAATAACGAAAACACTGACAACAGTGTTAAGAGAAGTTATACCATTCACCATACAGCAATTATCCAGAGACGACAGTGCTCCATAAAGTCAGAAACGGCCAATGACCTTATACTTATGCTTAAGGCGGTTCGGTACTACTGCATTAGATGGTCACTTTTATATACTATGCAAGGAAACCAGTCATACAATGACAGACCAGAGACCGGTTATCAAACCCGCCAGAGACCGATTATCAAACAGTTCGTGGTAACAACTGTAAGTAAGGAGCGACCCGGCTCAATGGTAACCGAAACTCTACAAAACGGGTTTTTGATAGCAATAGATACATCAAAAGAATCAGATTTCAATGCTGAATTCAAATATATAGCTTTAATCAAATTCAGTCCAACCCATCAAAAGTTACGCGGCTGAGAAAATTTGGCTGATTTTCGAAAAAAGGGGGAAAGACCCCCTAAAAATTATAGAACCTTAATGAAAATCACACCATCATATTCAGCGTATAAGAGAATCCTACTGTAGAGGTTTCAAGCTCCTATCTACAAAAATGTGGAATTTTGCATTTTTTGCCAGAAGAAAGATCACGGATGCGTGTTTATTTGTTGTTGTTTTTTTTTTTTTTTTCAGGTGTGATCGTATCGACCCAGTGGTCCTAAAATATCGTGGGAGGTCTCATTGGAACGGAAATTAAAATTTCTAGTGCCCTTTTTAAGTGACCAAAAAAATGGAGGGCAACTAGGCCCCCTCCCAAGCTCATTTTATTCCCAAAGTCACCCGATCAAACTTTTGAGATAGCCATTTTGTTCAGCATGGTCGAAAATGTGATAAAAATGTCTTTTAGGATGAATTAATCCCCCAAAGTCCCCGAGGGGAGGGCTGAAAGTTATGAATTTTACTCAATCAAGGAGGCACACTTGTGGCTCTTTAAAGAGGCGACCCACCACAATGTTAAGCGATTTCCGGTTCTAGCGGTCGCAGAGAGACAGCGGTGATCGCATTTTGTAGCCTAAGCTCAAACTAAGAAACATGCAAAATTTCACCCCCTCCGACTTTATGTTCATGGGGGAAAGTGGGCCGGAAGTTTCGACCCTCCCACCACAGCCCCCTTTTAACGTTGTCCGATCGAGCTGAAATTTAGAGAATAAGCTTTCCTAGGGCCTGGGGGCTTACCCTCAAAATTTCAGCTCAATCCGATCACTCCTTCCCCATTTTCCAAAAACCAAATATACCCACTTAATGTTCATCAAATTATTTTTTTTTTGTTAGCCACGCCTACAGGCCACAGTTGACAACGGATCCGGGTGAATGAGGACTCATTCGAAGCGGAATTCGACCTGTTAGGGCCTTTTGATATTTTCAGACCGAAAAAATTATCCCCCGAATTTACATTTACGGAAAACCTCGTTTTCCTATAAGAGCCCATGTTAATTTTTGAAATTCCTAAAAGCATAGTATTTCATTATTAAATTAGATCAAAATAGTCCTCTTAAGGACTATTAAGTCCACTAAAGTTTGACTTTCTCACAACTCTATTTTTTTAAACAATAAAAAAACTTTAGCGTAAAGAGCGAGCCGTTGAGGAGGGGACAGTCCCCTTCACATGCGGAATAATTTCTGTTCGTTTTAAGTTTTAACGTCGTTCCTTACTTTCAGTTAAAAAAAAAATTGTTTTTTTTAATGTAATTTTCAAAGAAACCGCTATTAAGAAATGGAATGCAGAGTAGTCTTAATTGCGTTTACGATATTTAAACTGTTGTTTTTTGGGGTTTAGGGGGGGGGGTACCTAGGTTAGCTTAGGTTACGTATTTAATATATGCTATGCTTTATGTACATTAGGGAGGGGGGGTAAAGCATAGCATATATTAAATACGTAACCTAACCTAGGTACCTCCCCCCCCAAACCCCAAAAACCACCGTTTAATATCGTATACGCAATGAAAACCACGCTATCATTGCCTACTCTAAAGCGGTTAACACGCCATAAACGGGTTTTATCATTGTCTACTCCATAGCGGTTAACCCTAGAGGCCCACATAATGCGAAAGTACCTTTTATTTCATTAGCATTTACCAAACTTGACTTTAGAAGTGATCATCTAATGCACCAGTACTGGCGGCTATAATCATCAAAACAAAGTCTCAAGGGAGACAAGTTTCGTGAGCACCGAGGAACACAAACGCAGATACAACTTTTTCATTTTTTTTAGCCGGGGGAGAGGGGGACTTCCACCTTTATTTGCACGTGTCGGGTGATGGGGATGCTTTTGCCTATCTTAGCCCTAGAACATTGATATCTACGATTAGACCACACAAAAGCTAAAAAAACTTTTTTGGAAAAAGATACATCCTGAAAGAACCGATAAGAGAAATGTGCAAATACTAACAAGAGAAGATATTTATGGAAACTTTATACAACTCACTCGTCCAATAAGTTCTTCTCCGTATCACAATCCTCGTCTGATTCTGTTTTAATCACAACTTTATGTGATTTTTTCTTCATAACTGAGTCAATCCAACATAAATTTATCACTAGACATCACAAAGTTCTGTATACAACTGAGCCTTTTTTTAGTACTTCCCAGGAATCTGGACAGATAAGAAAAAGAGACCCAACCGATAATTTTATCACCAGATAAAGTAAGTAAATACGAAGAAACGCAAACAAAAAGGGATTATTTCAAAATCCTTGTTATAGATAGAAGATTAGGAGATTCTATGTAGAATCTCAATAAAGCCAATGCCCAGTTTTTTTATACAAGACAGAGGTGCGTTGGAGCACCGGAACAGCATTCCGATACTGCTTTTTTTACGAAAAAACTTAATATCGTAATTAACGCGATATGTGGAGATAATATTTAGTTCAACTGTCTCTTTATAAGAACGATGGTATTTAAGCCTTAAAAGTACTTGTTAATAATACAAAACACACCCAAGCAGTTAAGTTAGGTTAATCCAAATGAAATATAGCCTTCATATAACATTAACTTTATATAATAATAATATATATCCCAAATTATTTAAGTCCAATGCATTCCGTCTAGGTCTATTACATTGTATCATCCGTCACTTTTTTTGTAGCTATGAAACCGGTTTCCTGAGATGTAACCTAAGCATAATTCTTGAGTGTGTTCCGTATTATTAAGAAGTACCCAAAACTATTCTAGTTCGTGCTAATTGTCACTTGTTTTCTCGAATTATGTATGCATAATTAAGTTTTTAACTGTTTCGACGGACTTCACACCACAACCCCAGAATAAATTCCTAGGCATCCCTGAAAAGGGTAACATGACTTAAAATACTTAAAAAAGCAAAAAAAAACGTCACGATAAAATATTTTCCAGGACTTGACGAGGAAATTAGGCATAGTATAGTGGAAGGAATATACAAGTTAGTCATAGCTCTTCTTCTTCAAATCCAAGAACTAAAATACAAAGAACTTGTGAGCTTCGCTTCAGGTTATTTTAAACTTGTATAAAGTGGCGGGGGCTGAGATCTTTTCATTATGACCAGCAAAAAATAGCTACAACCACTGATGAACCATGTCCTAACGTTTCTTAATAGAGCTATTGAGTTTGAAAATAGTCACTTCTGGCGGTTATTTCACGTTAATCACGAAATAACAGTATAATGATAAATCAGTACTTCTACTATCCCCGAATGAAAATTGAGCTTCAAGAAATATCCCAAAAATTAATGTTCGTAGTAAGAACGTTAACATGACATGCAAATCCCTAATTTTTTGAAGGAAATTCAGGAAAAAGTCAGAAAATTCAAGGTTGGCGAAAGTACTGTGGCCAATTTTTTGTGGCAATTGCGACATACAATACTGTAGGTCGGATTTAAAAACTCAAAAAATAAGAAAATGCTTAAAAATAAGCATTGACAATATCTGTATCTGATAGAGGGGCATAGTGTTAAAAACAACAATTCAATTATGACTAAAATGTTTGTACTGATAAAAAAAAAACTACAGCTTCCTGAGGAGACTTCCCGCTTACCTCCTCTGTAGAAAGCGTCTTATTTTTTATGCCAATACACACTTTAAAATGGTAGAGTATACAATTTATAATGCATATAGAAAACACAAAAAATATTTCCTCAGATTTATGAAGAAACAAAAAGGCTAATTTTTTGTCACTAAGGCTTACTTTTTTGATGAAATCTGAGCTTCCTCGCTTCTCCTTCCCACGCCCTTGTTTTAATCACTTGGACAAGAACTCAGGAAAGTACAACTTTCCATCAATAGGAAATGACTTGGAGATATGCTCAGTAAACACCTCTACTTCTTAATCAATTGTTGATCCAGGTAGGGAGGTGTAGTGAACAAGGAAACTCCTACGAGCATTTATCGAATCTGTCGATCACTTCTAAGCTTAAGTGGGCACAATTGTTTTTTGAGATTTCCACTCAAAAACTTACTACGATTACAACCTCATTTCACTTTTAAAATCGAAACCTTTTTACGAAAAAGGACCCGAAATTACAATTCAATTGGTTATTCCTAGGTCAATAGTATTTGCTCAGATTAATTATTAATTTTAATTCAATTAATTAATTTACAAAAAAAATCTAGTGTCAAAAAGTTGCGTATAAAACCATTCCGCTTTTTTTTATCTTACTTAGTAGGCTACAAAAAAGTCCAGGGTGCAAAAATAAATCTTAGAGTGCTACGAAATCTAGAGGTATTTTTTCATTTTACAATCTCCTCATCGATATAAAAAAAAAACTTTAAATTTTTATTTCTCACTGTTTCCGAGGTCAAGTGTGTTAATCATGAACAAAAGAAAGAAAAAAAAAACAACAACAGCAATGTTGCTTCTCAAATCATCGCGTGATTTGGTACAGCCATTGATTTCCTTCGAAAACCAGCAACAACTTCTTTTACTTCCAAACAAAAAACCTGGATGCTATTTTGAAGGAAACAATAGCTTAACTATTCCTTATTTAAAGATTATAGGCTAGGGCTATTATGAGCTGCATTTGCTGACGAGAATGTTGTTAAGTAAGATTAAATAAAAAAAAACAATTTTTTTTTAACTGAAAGTAAGGAGCGACATTAAAACTTAAAACGAACAGAAATTATTCCGTATATGACAGGGGCTGTCCTCTCCTCAACGCCTCACCCTTTACGCTAAAGTTTTGTATTGTTTTAAAAAACTGAGTTGTGAGAAAGAGTCACACTTTAGCGTAAAGAGCGAGGCGTTGAGGAGGGAACAGCCCCTGTCATATACGGAATAATTTCTGTTAGTTGTAAGTTAATGTCGCTCCTTACTTTCAGTTAAAAAAAACTTGTTTTTTTTATTTCATTTCTGAACGTTTTTGAATTAATGCAGGTTTTGATTTTGGCTCACTGTACATGAATAATTAAAAGTAAATTTGTATATTAATTTTTTTTTTTTTTTGGCAAAATGACTTTCTCGAAAGTTGTTTAATTTTATTTACGGACGTTTTTATTAGTAATAAATATACGTAACTTACGAATTAACTTACGTAACGAACTTGTACATTCATATATTTTTATTACGTATATTAGGGGATCCGCCCCCTAGTCTATACCTCGCTCTTTACACTAAAGTTCGATTTTTTTTTCCAATTCTTTAAGAATGACCCCTTAATCACAAAGGCCGTTAATTAGAATAAATAGCTCTTATGAAAGTACTAAAAAAAACTATCTTAAAGAGCGAGGTATTGACTAGGGGGCGAACCCAATCATATACGTAATAGTCTCTGTTCGTTTTAAGTTTTGATGTCGAAAAGTTTTCAGTTGAAAACTTGTTTTTTTTTTATTTAATTGCTGATCGTTTTTTTTAAATAATGCTGGGAAATCCGGCGCCCCCTTCACAGCAATGTCCCTTCCCCCATTAAAACTTCCTCCGTAGAAAGATCCTTCCACGTAACCCTCGACCCACCTCCCCCCCCCACTACCAGAAAAAATCTCCCTGAAAACGTCCGTATACTTCCTAATAACCAATACTATGTAAACATTGGGCAAAGTTCATAGCTTGTAGCCCTTTCCCCGGGGACTTTGGGGAATTAAGTCATCCTCAAAGACATAGTTATTATGTTTTTCGACCACGTTGAACAAAATGGCTATCTCAAAATTTGATCGGGTGACTTTGGGAAAAAAATGAGCGTGGGAGGGGGCTTAATGGAAACTTAAAAAAGATAAAAAAAAGAAGAAAAAAGCATATTAGGCTACACACGTTTCCATAAAAAAAAACATATTGCATACAAAAATATAATCTTTTTTATCCTTTCCTTTCTTTACAACATTCGACGTGACTTCTATTGACTAGATATGAAAACCCCGAAAATTATTTTCCGTAAATAAGAAGACAGAATGTGTTATGTCAGAACACAAGCAACCACATGTGACTTAGTATACATAAGAAAGGTAGTATATGTAAAACATCAATAGGAGGATCAATTTTGAACTTAACATGGGAATCAGTTACAAATACAATGTCTTAGGATTAGACAGTCCATTCGTTTTCCAAACAAAAGCTTTGTAAATAGAACACAAGAAGGAAAGAAAAACCAAGGGGAATGCCAAAACATTCTTCATAAAAAATTAGTTTCTGGGAAATCACTTAAGGATGTAAACATTCGAGGTCCATTTAGGGGAAGACACACTCCTATGATGATAGATGAGGCACAGCTTATACTAATGGACTTAACAAAGCGAAAATCAATCACATGGACTTAAACTACTCCATTGTTTTCCCAGGACTAAGGCTGGGCCTACTCATGGTCAAAACAAATAATTCCTCAGTTCCTGCGAGCAAAACTGTGTCTATATCAAGGAGGCACACTTGTGCCTCTATAAAGAGGCGACCCACCACAA
>JAQQPU010002106.1:51059-62052 GCA_029168905.1 Artemia sp. Kazakhstan ARC1039 | reverse complement strand
AAAAAAAAAAAAAAAAAAAAAAAAAAAAAAAAAAAAAGGAAACCAGCATTAAAACAAAAAATCCTTCGAAGGGTAGTTCGACAGATAGCCCGTAAGCTTGGAAAAAAGCTTATCTGCCGCATCAAGAGGATCTGGCAAGCTGTATCTCTCCTGCAGTTCACCATTCCTAGTCCAAGGAGGAACCCAGATAAGGAACTTTAAATATTTGAAATAGGCCCTCCTGATTTCTGTTTTATCTGACTGGTTAAAAATGTCTCAGAAAGGAACCAGGTAAAGAACATGAGGGAGAGAAACAGCATTGTATACTTTCACAACGTGGCGTTTACCAAGATTCAGCTGTGATCCAACTGCACCAGCATACGCATTACAGATTTTATGTATGGTTCAGGCAAGAAGTAATTTCCAAGTTGACTTTAAATCAACTTGTCTAGACCATAATGTATAGTCTAGACTAGGCAAATATTTGTAGATAGAATTAGTCTTAGACTAAGGCTAGTTAAAGACAGACTAGACGCAGAGATAAGACTTGGTTGACTAGAAGATAAATATATAGTGGTTAATCACTTCTGAAGGAAAAATACTAATCAAATAAAAGTAGTACCATTAGGTTCCAGTAAATGTGTAGTTGACAACATAATTTAGCTAGGATGAAAGTGAATACATCACTTGATGCCTTTTATTGTGCTCTTTCATAATTCAATAATTGCTTCTCAGGAAATTACATTTGGAGCCCTTAAGGGGCAAAAAGGGTTCAATAAAGTTCATAGTAGCCAAAAGTTTAAAACTGTGTTTTTTTTTTTTTTTTAACTGGGTAGTGAGGAAAAATTTCCATTTGTAGCTGATTCAGGAATAGTAATTCTTATTTTCCTTTGTCTTAATAGAAAAATGTTAGCGTAAAAGCAAATTTGCAATTAAAAAAAAAAACAAAAAAAAAACAGAAACACCTCAAAAGTGACAACAATTTTGCTGACAAGTCATTTTTGAGGGGTTTCAGGCTCTTATGAAATTCATGCAAATTTGTTTTCAAAATAACATTCTACTATTAAAATAAAGAAAATAACAATTACCCTTCCTGAATTGCCTACAAATGGCATTTGTTTTACTCACTATACCATTTTTTTTAGGAATATGTTTTTAAACTGTTGGTTACTATAAACTGTTTTACCTTCTGAGGCCCCCTTAAGGGCTCAAAATGTAATTTCCTGCAGAAGCTATTATTGAATCACGAAAGAGCATAAAAAACGCATCAAGTGAGGCATTCACTTTCATCCAAGCTAAATTATAATGTCAAGTAAAAATTTACCTAGATTCCTTATTTTATATTGTTTCCAATCTTGGTAACATTTCTGACAAACTATTCTCCCTCAGAGCACCTATTTGTGATCAAATCTGCCCATGAGCCTGAATGTGATTGGCACACTTTCTCTACATTTTGAGATCCTGCATCCAGGATTGAGAAGTATTTTCCAAGATTAGCCTCAAGCTGAAGATATACATCTGTGACTAGGCTATTAACTAAGCCTATATGATTAATAGGGAAGCTGAAAAGTCTTATTTAGGCTGGGAAGGTATTAATAATATAATGCTAGTTACTCATTTTATGAATAAAAAATACAGGGTACCAGTCATAGTATTTAATGCCCATGTGGAGCCAACTGATGAAGATAGCAGTGACTCAAATGAATTATACCAACAGCTACAGGAACACATATACAGGGCCCCAAGTGGAAATATGGTATTTGTATTAGGAGATTTTAATGCCCAGGTTGGTAAAAATAGGGATAGATGGTATCCAGCCTGGGTAAATTTGGTGCAGGAAAAGAAAACACTAATGGTTACAGACTACTGCAGTGTTGTAGGTATAACAATCTAGTTATAAACAATACAGTATTTGGTCATAAAATGGCTCATAAGTTAATTCAATCTGATGGTAAAACAGCTAACCTTATTGATTATTTTATTGTAAACTGAAGACTGGCAGGATTAATACAAGATACTAGGGAAAATAGAAGTGCTTCCAAGGGCTACTGTTGAGATTAAAAGTAAAAATATGTAGTAGTGTCTGAGGTTAATTTAAAGCTGAAATTTAGGAAAAGTAACTATTTTCCTGGAAGCTATGATGTTGGTAGACTCCAAGATGAGAATTTGAGACAATCTTTCCAGAAACAGTTGAATACTAAACTGGAGAGTTTAAAGTTTGACAATATAGAAGATGGATGGAATAATTTTAGGAAAATAGTTTGTGAAGTCACTGATGGTGTCTTAAAGAAGAAAGCTAAAAATTCAGCTAGGAACATTAATGAAAATACTTTTTGTTTAATATATAGGAGGAGGGGCTTGTAAAAGAATTAGTTGAGTGATAGATCATTTGAAAATAAGAGGAATGTAAAGAAAGTTGAGAAAGTATTAAAATGTGAATTAAGAAGGTGTGAAGTGGAGGTCATGGATGAGATTGCTGAAGATCTAGATGATACAGCCAGATGCCTTACCTTAGTTTGTCCATGGCCAGGTGTGGCACGTAGGGCATCAACAAAGCCTCACCAGATGTCCTGGAGTGGAGCAGCAGCCATGACATCCTCCCACTGTGGTTGTAATGCCAGCTCAGCACTCTGCAGGTCTTGGTTGTGCTGTTGTTGGAGGGTGTGTTTTGGTCACTCTTGGGTTGCCACTTGTAGGTAGCATTTGGAAGACAGTCTCCTGACATTTGGAGGACAATACCAAGATAGATCCATCTTCTCTGCTTCAAAAGGTCAGTGACTGGCAGTTGACCTGTTCATCTGAAGGCCACTGTTTGTGACCCTGTCATGCCATGATATGTTTTACCAGCTGGACATTCAGCTTCCAGCATTTATTTGCATAAAGGAGAATGGACATGACATTGTTATTCAATAGACAGAACTTTAGATGCAGAGTATTTTTTGCTTTGTCATACAGGTTTCAGTTTGTTGAATGCCAATGTTGCTTGTCCAATTCTCTTTTTCATCTTGTTGACTATTCTGCCATCATATTCAATCCAACTTCCAAGATATTTAAACTCATGGACTTGTTTGATAGTTTTTCCATTGCATTTAAGGATTGAAAATGAGTTGGATTTGGCCATGCTCTTTGATTTACCAACATTTACTATTAGTCCCACTTTCTCAGCCTTATCTGCTATGGTGTCAAGAAGTAGCTGCAAACATTGCTTCACCTCTTCTAGAAGTACTACATTGTCTGCAAAGTCTAAGTCTGGGAGCTGCTCACTAATGACTTTTAGACCAAAGCCTGATGTTTGCCATAGGACATAATGCATTACTAGGACAAATAGGAACAGGGACAACACACATCCTTGTTTCACCCCAGAGAGAATCTTGAAGAATTGTGTCCCCCCTTATTCTATTCTGACACAACATTTACTCTCTTCGTAGAGGGTCATTATTATATTGACTACTTTATCAGGTACTCCATGAAATTTCAAAATCTTCCATAAAACATCATGATCAATGGAGTCAAATGCTTTTTCAAAATCAATGAAGAGCAGATAAAGCTTTTTATTCCATTCTCTTGACTCTTCCATTCTGATTGACTCTTCCATTCAAGTCTGCGGATAAAAATAAGGTCAGAACATGATCCACTAGGCTGGAACCCATGTTATTCTTCCCTTAGATGTGAGTCAAGAGCTGCTCTCAAATGCTGTAATATAATTGTGGCCAAGAGTTTACTAATTAAACCCCTAAATTAAATAAGAAATGTGGTAAGATTGAGAATGGTAATTATAGAGGCTTTAGCCCAGTTTCTGTAGAAGGCAAACTACTTAGTATGATAATAATTTTAGGCTTATATATGCTCCAGATAAAGCTTTTAGGAGAAGAACAGTGTGATTTTAGGAAGGGAAGAGGATGCATTGTATAAATTTTTAATCCTAGATTAATAACTGGGAAGTATCTGATAAATCAAACCCCTTTAGTCATCAGTTTGTCAATTATAAGCAAGCATTTTAATCAGCTGACAGAACAGCTTTAGCAAAGGTCCTATCACTGTAGGGTATGCTAGATCAATATATTAAAGTAATTAGTGCTACAAATAAAATAACATTGCTGTGGTTAAGTTAAGAAATGAGGTTAGTAACTGGTTTTTTATTATATCAGGAGTTAAGCATGGTTGCATATTATCCCCATTTATCATTTTGATGTCCTAAGGAGCACAGCAAAAGCAATGGGAGAACACAGAAGTAACTGGGAAAGTAAAACTCCCCTAGACTCAGATTATGCTAATGATGCAAGGATCCTAGATAAAAATGTAAGCAAAATGAATGAGATTTTAGATGTTTGTAGGTTCAGGGTGTAAGAATATCTTTAAAAATTATTTTAAGAAGACTAAATTGCTAAGACTAGGAATAAGTGACAATGAAGAGGTGATGTTGAGTACCATAACAAAAGATTGATCAAGTGGGCAGCTTCACTAACCTAGGTAGTATTACTAGTAAAGACAGTGGGTGCAGTGAAGATGTTAAAAGTTGAATAGCCTGGGAAAAGGGAGTTTTATTTATAGTTGAAAGGTTTGGAAGAATAAAACAACTGGTCTGCATACCAAGATTAAAATATTAGAAGCTACAGTGATGACAGGATTCAAGTATGGTTCTAAAGCACAGGTGCAAATCCAGGATTTTTTTTAGGGGGGTTGGATAGGTTGATCCAATAAACTTGCATCCCTAGGAGCAAGTTTGATTAACACAATATTGTGTTAATTAAGTAAGTTACACTAATTTAGATGTTAGGGGGCACCCCCTGGATCTGCCACTGCTAAAACATATGTAGTCTATTTCAAATAATGGAGGGGGATTTGCTAGAAGTTTTCTAAAGAAATTGCTATTGATTGTTTTGAGTAGGATACACAACTGACTGACTATATCTCAAACATTAGGCTGTATAACAAAGGGTTCAATCCCACTTTCTATGGCTTTAATGAGAGAAAGGTTGAGATGGATAGGACCAGTGGCAGATCCAGGGGGGCTAGGGGGTGCACCCCCCCCCCCAAAAAAATTCAAAAGAAGTAAAACCTTTGTTTGACCTTGGATGGTTGGTTGATAAGGACAAACTGTGGCAATTTATCTTTCATCCCCAGAAAGGGGCCCGGGGGCCAACTCCGGTTTTTTTTGGGGGGGGGGGGTGCACCCCCCCCCTAACATAGTCTAAAGTAGAGTAATTTACTTAATTAATACAAAGTTGTGTTAATTAAACTTGCTCCCAAGACAAGTTTTTTAGCTCAATTTATTTGCACCCCCCCTCCTAAAAAAATCCTGGATCTGCCCCTGGACACCTTCTGTGGACAAAAGATAAATTGCCACAGATTGTCCTTATCAGCCAACCTTCCAAGGTCAAACAAAGGTAAATTTCCACCAAATTATATTATTGACTTATGCATAAAGTGAATATACCACTTGATGCCTTTTTTTATGCTGATTACAAATATAGTAATCATTTCTATCGGAAATAAATTTCAGCCCCCCCCCCCACCTATATATGCCAATTCAGGGTATGTTTCTACAACCTAACCTAACCCTGAATTGGCATATATAGGAGGGGGGCTGAAATTCATATCCGATAGAAATTATTATTATATTTGTAATCAGCATAGGCTAAAAAAGAGGCATCGAATGGAGTATTCACTTTATTCCTAACTCATTAATATGATTTGGTAGAAATTTACCCAAATGAAAAGCATGTCATCTCAAAATGGACTGGGAGGATGTTACAAAGAAAGATTTAAGGGATAGGCTAGGCCTAAGAGAACTTGTTTAGAGGGTGTAAAGAGGGGGGCATTGAATAAACTGGGATGGGGAAGTGTGCACAAATTTTTCTGAGCAAAACCAGATGAACTAAAATTCTGGCCTTGGGCTCAATTCCCTTGGATCCAACAAAAAATGATGGTCTTAAAGAAATTTATTAAACTATTCTGGTGTCCGCCTTTACATGTGGTACATACGTACCTTACTATATTTTAAAAGATGATACATTATGCGCTATCTATAAGAAAGGTGGGTTTAATGGAAAAAGAATATGGGCAGGACTCCGAAAGATTTCGCGGACATACTTCGCCATTAACTAGGAGAACCACTAAATTTTTTTAATAAGGACTGGGACGAAGAAAGTACCAGGCATATATTACCTTTTGTTCTTAGTTTCAGAGTGCCTTATCCAATTTAACAGTTAAACCGTGGTTTTATTTGGCGTATTACGAATATAAAAGAAAGCTAATCATTTAAGGAAAATCAAGGAATCTTGGTTTTCAACAAAGCAAGGTAAAGAAGGCTTGTCTGCCTGTTAATCGGTTTGGTACTGCTAGTAAAATCCTATTTTAAAACGAACCTTGCCTTAATGTCCATGGATGTAATCTACAGCAGAATCACAAATGCTTATTTATGTAATTGCTAGCCGACACGGTTCGCGTAGCTAAGTAAAGAATAACATTAGCTATCCTTGTTCCAATATAAATACGATGCAAGCAGGCTTCATTACAGAATTATGACTCATGCTGTTTTCAACAAAAACTTTAATGAAATTAACTAGGCAAGTCCTGTTTCACATTGGCTAGACAGGCGCACCCTAAAAAATGTAGCATTATTTTTGATGGCAGATTAACTGTAAGGGAGCATTAAAGGATGATTTACGGCATTCGCTTAACATTATATGTTATAGTCTATATCGTATGTTAGTATCATTTAGTCACTTGAGCTCTTAAGACCCTGTGTAACTGCTTTGAAAGGGATTAATTAAAAAAAAAACTTTACGAAAAAGAGGTTTTCTAAAGAAAAGTAGAGACCATATGAAAATTACGATCAGAAGAACTAGAAACCTACAATAACTCAAACTTAAAACAACAAGAAACTACTATTAAAGAATAAATGAAGCCAAAACGAACAGAAATTAAATAAACATCATAGAAAAAAAACATATAACAGGTACTAATAAAAATGAATACAAAAATCTCAAAACGAGTAAAGCTTATGTTGAATATGCAAATCAAGCTTAAAACAAATAAAAATATTTTGCTATTGAGGCATAAATGAAACCCAAAACGAAGAGAAATTAAATAAACAATCATACCAAACAAGCAAACAATAGTTATTAATATAAATGAGTTAATAAATCTTAAAACGAGTGAAACTTAAATTGAATATGCAAATCCTGCTTAAAACGAACAAAAATCTCTATAAAGAAAAGTTTGGGTTTTTTCTCCTTCTTTCATTGTGAAAGTCTGAAACCTTCTGCGTCATTGGCACTTTGCTGAAAACTATATGTGTCTCAAACAGTCTTGAAAAATATAAATAAAATCAAACTGAATGTTTGATGTATAATGCTATCAATTGTTGAACGATCATCAGTTCAAGATTCTATTTCACTGTAATTTTATTTTCATTTTCAATGCTGCAATAACTGGAAAATTAAATATTTGTAATATAATTTGTTTCAGTGAAGCACCAATGACGCAGTAGGCTTTAGACTTTTATAATTAGGGAAGGGTACAGTATACATACTCTTGTTTGTACTGAAGCTATATTTGTCTTGAACTGTCTTGGAAAGAACTAATAAAATTAAACTAAATATTTGGTATATAATGATATTAATTGCTGAAAGCTCATCAATTAAAATTTAATTTTAATGTAACTTTTGAGTTTATTGTCAGTGTAAGTTTATTGTCAGTTTTCAGTAAAGCGCCAATGCCGCAGTAAGTTTTAGACTTTTAAAGTGAAAGAAGGAGGCAAAACCCAAACTCTTCTTTGTAGATTTTTGTTTGTTTGAAGCTGGATTTGCATATTCATTTTAAGTTTTACTTGTTTTAAGATTTATTTATTCATTTACATTAATATATATTGTATGTTTGTTCGCAAGCTTTGACACCTCTAGGCTCAAGCGTTTTTGCCGCTCCGTTTTTGCAAGATTTTTATTGAAATTCTTAAAACTTCGGGAATCGTGAAAGCCGCAGGGCATAGTGGGCCAAACGGTAAAACCTGGTCTGGTTTCACTGCAATTTTCATTTTCTATTCCTATACTTGCAACTTAACAAAACAATAAGAACGTTAATGTAACCAGGCTGTCAAAGATCATAGATAGAAATTTTTGGGAATGGTATTAAGTTTTATTTTTCAGATCAACTGAAAGAGGTATAAAACTAAAGTAAACAATGGCCCTACTAGTTTGTGATGATTTTAAAAAGGATGTATATTGTTAAAAAATTATCGAAAAGTTTCTCTACCAGACAAGTAGCAGGCCAAACTAAATTTTTTTAGAGAAAATCGAAAGATCTAAATTTCAAAAACTTTTTCCACAGAACAAGTTTTTCAAAGAAATCTAATGAGCTCCATTAAACTAAAAATGAGCAACAATAAAATAAGATACACTACAATTTACATGATTATGGTTTGTTTTGATTTAGTTTAACATCCACCTAAATAATCCTTGATAGGTTCATCTTAATACCCTTAGCTTGTGTAGTAGCAACTTGATACCATGAACCATTTCTGAAGCATTGCTGATGGGTCCTCTTGACAATCTATGTGGTCAGAGTGTTTTGATTTAGTTCAATATACTTTCAATATTACCCAAAGTAATTTTTTTCCAAAAAATGATGCAAAAATTTTCTTTTGGTTAGTTCAACATCCCCCCACAATAAGCCTTGTAAGTTCTAATTTCACACACAAAATTTTCTCTAAGATGTTAGTGATATGCTCTTTTGACAGCCTGACCACGGAAGGCGTGTTGTTGTTCAGTTTACATTACCACCTATAATTGTCTCCTGGAACCAAACATTTTTGGCTTAACTTTTAAAGTAAGCATTTCTTTAACGTTGTGCTATATTCCCATAGATAAAAATTCAAAATAAATTTCATTTTATTTTATTTTTCAAAATCGCTAAAACTATTATGTAAACTGCAAAATAATTATGGTGCTTCAGCAACAATTTAAATTTTTTTAATTCAAGCTAGAAAAATACCTAAAAATTTTAAAATAATTTTGTTTTCGATTTAATGAACTAGATATGTCATTTTATGGGTAAGACTTTACATTGAAAAGATATCCGACTGGCAGCGGTAGTCAAACAGTTCGTGGTAACGAACTGTAAGTAAGGAGCGACCCGGCTCAATGGTAACCGAAACTCTAGAAAACGGGTTTTTGATACCAATAAATACATCAAAAGAATCAGATTTCAATGCTGATTTCAAATATATAACTTTCATCAAGTTTACTACTACTCATCAAAAGTTACTTGCCTGAGAAAATTTGGCTGATTTTCAAAAAAAGAGGGAAAGACCCCCTAAAAGCTATAGAACCTCAATGAAAATCACACCATCATATTCAGCGTATCAGAAAACCCTACTTTAGAGGTTTCAAGCTCCTATCTACAAAAATGGGGAATTTTGCATTTTTTGCCAGAAGAAAGATCACGGATGCGTGTTTATTTGTTTTTGCTTTTTTTTCCCTAGGGGTGATCGTATCAATACAGTGGTCCTAGAATATCGTGGGAGGGCTCATTGGAACGGAAATTAAAAGTTCCAGTGCCCTTTTTAAGTGACCAAAAAAATGGAGGGCAACTAGGCCCCCTCCCACGCTTATTTTTTTCCCAAAGTCACCCGATCAAAATTTTGAGATGGTCATTTTGTTCAGCATGGTCAAAAATATGATAAATATGTCTTTTAGGATTACTTAATACCCCGAAGTCCCCAGGGGGAGGGCTAAAAGTTATGAACTTTACCCAATGTTAACATATAGTATTGGTTATTGGGAAGCATACAGAAGTTTTCAGGAGGGTTTTTTTCTGGTAGTGGGAGGGAAGGGTGGGTCGGGGGTTCTGTTGGAGGATCTGTCCATGAAGGAAGTTTTCATGGGGGAAGGGAAATTGCCGGACTTGCCAGCATTATTTATTGGTTATTGGGAAGTATACAGACATTTTCAGGAAGGATTTTTTTCTGGAGGGGGGGGGCTAGAGGAGGGGGTTACTCTGGAGAATCTTTCCGTGGAGGATGTTTCTTTGGGGTAAGGGACATTTCTATCAAGGGGGCGCCGGATTTCCAAGCATTATTTAAAAAACGATCAGAAATTAAATAGAAAAACAAGTTTTTTCAACTGAAAGTAAGAAGCAACATTAGAACTTAAAACGAACAGAAATTATAACGTATGAGAGGGGGTTCTCCCCCAAGTCAATACCTCGCTCTTTACGCTACAGTTTTTTTCAGTGCTTTCAAAAGAGCTATCTATTCTAATTAAACGGCCTTTGTGATTCAGGAGTTTGTGAATCAAATTTTTTTTAAACTTTTAACGTAAAGAGCGTGGTATTGACTAAGGGGAGAACCCCCTCATATACGTAATAACATATATGTAATTAAAAAAAAATAAAAAAACAAGCGATACGGCTCAATAGTAATCGAAACTTTTAAAAACAGAATTTTGATGTCAATAAATGTATCAAAAGAATGTGTTTATAATGCTGATTCTAAATATAAAATTTTATTAAGTTTAGTATTACTCATCAAAGGCTACGAGCCTGAGAAAATTTACCCGGTTTTTTAAAGAGGGGGGAAACATCCCCTACAAGTGAAAGAATTTTGATGAAAATCACACCGTCAGATTCAGCGTATCAGAAAACCCTATTACATAGGTTTCAAGCTCATATCTGCAAAAATCTGCAACTTTGTATTTTTTGCCAGAAGAAAAATATACGAATATAGAAGTTAGTTACGTAAGTTAATTTGTAAAGACATCCATTTAGCAAAAGAAAATTAAAATTTTTATGCAAATTTTGTTTACTTATTCAATGACGGTTAGCCAAAATAAAACCTACATTAACTAAAAAACGATCAGAAATGAAATAAAAAAAAACAAGTTTTTTAAACTGAAAGTAAGGAGCGACATTAAAACTTAAAACGAACAGAAATTATTCCGTATATGAAAGGGGCTGTCCCCTCCTCAACGCCTCGCTCTTTACGCTAAAGTTTTTTATTGTTTTAAAAAATAAA
>JAQQPU010002106.1:22901-50659 GCA_029168905.1 Artemia sp. Kazakhstan ARC1039 | reverse complement strand
AAACTTTAGCGTAAAGAGCGAGGCGTTGAGGAGGGGACAGCCCCTTTCATATACGGAATAATTTCTGTTCGTTTTAAGTTTTAATGTCGCTCCTTACTTTTAGTTTAAAAAACTTGTTTTTTTTTATTTCATTATACTAAAACACGATCAATTCAAGAGCACACCATTGCACATTTTGGACTTAGTTAGCTGCATGACTCTTTGAGGTTTGTCTCTTATTATTCCAAAGAACAGAAAGCCTTAGGCTTTCTCCTGATTGTAATCAGATATACCAAGGTAGCAGCGGTAGCAAGCAACCTAGTAAGAGACGATCATGTCCCATAGTAAAAATAAATCCGGGTTGCAGTGGTAGCTAGGAATCTAGTAAGAGACGATCACGTTCCATGCTAGGATTATACAAAGGATAGATATAGTTCATTATAAATTGTAAGTTTTATCGGATATAGCTGAAACCTACGTAGGCCTAAAGTAAAAACACGGCGCATAGTAATCAAAAGCTAAGATAATATTTAATAGTTAACACCTTACATTTCTTTAAAAAATGTTTTCCTGAATTTTTTTTTTTTAAATTAGTAAAATAAATAGCAGAAGGCTATTAAAATAGATGTACAGAGAAAAAAGAATCAGATTATGAACCAGAGCTAAAATTTTAAGAGCTTGTAGTACAGCTAATATTTCAGTGAGCCAAAATTCCAATGAGTGTTTGTAGGTCTTTAAATATTTGTTAATCCAACAGATCGCTGTAGCAAACTGTAATTAAGGACTAACCTTGCCCAATAGAAATCGAAGATTTAAAAGTGTAATTTTGATAAGAATTGAGAGATCAAGTACTTGGCCTCTTTGCTGATTCTAAATATATAAATTTCGTTACATTTAATCTTGGGCCTACCCATCAGAAGCGAAGATCCTCTGATAATGAGTCTAATTTTCTAAAAAAGGGATAAACACCCCAAAAATATAAATGATATTAATGAGAATTGCACCATCAGATTCAACATATCGGAGAATTTTACTTTAGAGTTTCCGAGCTTTTATCTAAGAAATGGGTAATTTTGTGTTTTTGCGAGGAGAAAGATCATGGTTGTGTGTTTATTTATTTTTTTTTTCCTAGGGGTAATCGCATAGAGCCAATGGTTATACAAGATCATAAAATAGCTCATTCGAACGGAAATAAAAATATTTTTTGCTCTTTTAAGTGGCCAAAAAGATTAGAAAGAAACCCTCCCATGGTTCTTTTTTTCCAAAGACAGCCGTTCGAAATTTTACATGATCATTTGATTAAGCATAGTTAAAAGACCCAATAACTATACCTATGGGGATGAAATAGCCCCCATCCCCTCCCAGATTCCCAGGGGAAAGAATTGCAAGTTGAACAATTTTGCTATTTTTCACACTTGATTTAATTCAGGTGTTGGCGTTTAACCCCCAGAAAATTCCCTCCGGAAAATTTTCCCGTGGGTACAAAATCCCCCCAAAGATATTTCGACCCGGGAAATTTCTCCTTCCTCCCAAAGAATCCCCCCGTGAAAAATTCCACCGATGAAAAATTCCTCTCCGCTGAAAATTCGTCCTTGAAATTTTTCTCCGAAAATTGTCCTCCCCATTTGGGAAACTTCCCCTGAATAATTTCGGATATTAATTTGAAGGTACGTTAAAAGTCCTACTCACCTGTTTAACTCAGAAGACATGCTATAGCATTGCCTATAGTAAAGAGCCATAACGGTTCAATGTGTTGTTATTTATTAATTTATTTAATTTTTCGGCACTTAATGTGGAAGGGATGGTCAACACTAACTGCTTTTCAGTAAATTTCATTTGGGTTCACTTGGCGCGGAGGGGCACGGTAAGGTGAACATAAACAAACAAAACTGAAAAGTAGTTAGTCTAATGTAACATATCAATCAATTCCTGTCTTTACTAAATCAAATAATATTAACATTTTCATTACTAAATATCAGTATATGTATATTAAACTGACAATGCACATTCATTTGTATTTTCTTGTGTTTAATTTAGTTTCATACCTCCTTTTGTTGACCTGAAACAGAAAACTTGATGTCATTCGCAAAAAAAAATCTGTTTTTCTTTCTTTGATAGCTTGGATACACTTACGTTATTTTGATTTGGATAAATTCTAAGAGCAGAAATAGCCCCGAAAGTTTGAACATAATACTCTCAGTCGTTCTTGGGATACTGCTGAGATGCCTTATTGGGAATTATCATTAATACAGTGCATTTTGATTTAGTCTTAAGGCAACATTTAGTTTTTAAACATAATGGGGAAATGGGAGGGTGGGTGTGGGAGGGGACTAGTTGCCCTCCAATCACTTTCGACTATAAAAAAAGGTATTAGCCCTTTCTGTTTTCAATCGAATAAGCCCTTTTGGAAGTTCCTACAACAACTCCTCCAATACGAAGCGCCTTGGTCTAAACAAAAGAAAAAAAAATATATTGTACCCACATCGATCTTTACTATGAAATGTCAAGCCATCCAATCAGTTTTGACAATTAAAAGGGCACTAGCCCTTTTAATTTCTAATCATATGACCTCTTTTTGAGTTTTTACGACAACGCTTTCTATTAACACCTTATATGCCCCCATGGCATAAATTTCAACCCTTGCCCTGAGGGCTCTGAGGGGGTTGTCATCCTATAGGACCTAATTTCCAAAGCTTTCAACTAAGTTGAAAAAAATTACAATCTCAAATTTTGACTGGATGTGTTTGGGGAAATGGTGGGCGTGAGAGGGGTGTTAGTTGCCGTTCAATCACTTCAGACTATTAAAAAGGGCACTAGCCCTTCTAATTACCAATCAAATGAGCCCTTTTGGAAGTTTCTATAAGATCACTATCTATAAAAACCTTATATGTCCCCAGGGCATAACTAATAGCCCTTGCCACGAGGGCTCTGAGGGGGTTATTATCCTCAAAGACCAAATTTCTTAAACTTTTAAATACGTTGAACAAAATGGCTATATAAAATTTGGGTTGGATGTGTTTGGGGAAAAAGTGGGCGTGAGAGGAGGGTTAGTTGCCGTCCCTGTCGACTATTAAAAAGGGCACTAGCCCTTTGAATTTCCAATCGAATGAGCCCTTTTTCAGGTTTCTAAGACAAACCATTCAATAAACACCTTTTATGCCCCAACGGCATAACTTACAACCCTTACCCTGAGGGCTGTGGGGGGAGTGTCATCCTGAAAGATATAATTTCCGGACCTTTCAACAACTTTAAACAAAATGGCTATCCCAACATTTTGATTGGATGTGTTTGTGGAAAAGGTGGGCATGAGAGAGGGGGTTAGTTGCCCTCCAATCACTTTCGACTATTAAAAAGGGCACTAGGTCTTTGAATTTCCAATCCAATGAGCCTTTTTTGAAGTTTTTACGACAAAGCTTTCTTTAAAACCTTATATACCCCAGGGTATAACTTACAACCCTTGCCCTGAGGGCTGGGGGGGGAGTGTCCTCCTCAAAAATATAATTTCTATATGAAAATCAACTACGCTGAACTTAATGGCTATCTCAAAATTTGATTTGATGTTTTTGGGGAAATGGTGGGTATGAAAGGGGTATTAGTTGCCTTTCATTGCCCACTCACTTTAGACTATTTAAAACAGCACAAGCCACTCCAATTTCCAATCGAATAAGCCCTTTTCAAAGTTTCAACGACAACTCCTTCGGTAAGAAGTGCCTTGGTCTAAAGTGCACGAAGTGCACTCACTTTTGACTTTCGACTACTAAAAAGGACACTAGCCCTTTGAATTTCCAATCGAATGCACCCTTTTTCAAGTTTCTACGACAAAGCTTTCAGTAAAATCTTATATGCTCCCAGGGCACAACTTGTAACCCTTGCCATGAGGGGGATAAATGTTGGGCATGAGAGGGGATTAGTTGCCCTCCAATCACTTTTGACAATTAAAAAGGGCACTAGCCATTTGAATTTCCAATCGAAAGATTCTCTTTTCAAGTCTCTTTGACAAAGATTTCAGTGAAAACCTTTTATGCCCCCAGGGTGTAACTTATAACCCTTGTCCTGAAGACTGTGGGGTAAGTGACCTGCTCAAAAGTATAATTTCCAGAACTTTCAACAACGTTGAACAAAATGGCTATCTCACACTTTTGATTGGATGTGTTTAGGGAAATGGTGGGCATGGAAGGAGTGTTAGTTGCCTTTCGATCACTTCGACTATTAAAAAAGGTACTAGCCATTTCAATTTCCAATCGAATAAGCCCTTTTTAAAAATTTTACGACAACGCCTTCTATAAAAACCTTATATGCCCCCAGGGCATAACTTACAACCCTTGCCCTAAGGGCTGTGGGGGGGGGGCTGTCATCCTCAAATACCTAATTTCCAGAACTTTCAACTATGTTAAACGAAATGGCTATCTCAAAATTTTCATTGGGTGTGTTTGCGGAAAAGGTGGAAGTGAGAGGGTGGTCAGTTGCCCTCCAATCACTTTCGACTATTAAAAAAGACACTAGTCCTTTGAACTTGCAATCGAATAGGCCTTTTTTGAAGTATATAAGACAACGATTTTTATACAAAACCTTATATGCCCCCAGGGCATAACTTACAATCCTTGCCCTGACGTCTGTGGGGGAGTGTCCTCTTCAAAAACATAATTTCTATCTGGAAATCAACTACGCTGAACAAAATGGCTATCTGAAATTTTGATTGGACGTGTTTCGGAAAATGGTGGGTGTGGAAGGGGTGTTAGTTGCCTTCCGATCAATTTCGACTATTAAAAAGGGCACAAGCCAGTCCAATTTCCCATTGAATGAGTTCTTTTCGAAGTCTCTACGACAACTTCTTCGATACAAAGTGCCCTGGTCTAAAGGGAAAAAATAATAATTAATACATTGTGCCAGCATTGTTTTATATGCCCCCAGGACATAACTTAAAATTCTTGCCCTGAGGGCTGCGCGGGAGTGTTCTCCCCAAAACATAATTTTTATCTGGAAATCAACTACGCTGAACAAAATAGCTATCTCAAAATCTTTATTGGATGTGTTTGGGAAATGGTGGTCATGGAAGAGGGGTTAGTTGCCTTCCAATCACTTTCGACTATTAAAAAGGGCACTAGCCGTTCCAATTTCCAATTGAATGAGCCCTTTTTCAAGTTTCTACGACAACTCCTTCGATACAAAGTACCCTGGTATGGAAGAACAAAATAAATAAAACATTGTGCCAACTTCGTTCTTTACGAATTTGGCACAGCGCTATTGCGCTATTGCGCTGTCTATGATCCCCAGCACATATGTGAGATCTCTATGTTTTCGTTCGATTTTTCCGTTTGCAGACACCATGCATGCAGAGGTATACCAGCATTTTATACTCAAATACTCCGTTATTTCGTCTAACATTCTTGCTCTAAAGCATGGGCCGTTATCGCTGAGTAGGGTTCCTGGGAAAACTCCATGTTCCAAAAAAGACGGTTTACTAAAAACTTTGCTATAACACTCGCTTTTTCATCTTTAATTGTAAAAGCGTATAAATATGAATTGAAATGATCCACTCTTGATAACAAAAAGCGATTCTCTTTCTTGTAACATTGTAGCGATAAAAAGAAAGGGACTGGGCTTGATTGTGGGAATAATTGTGGTCATAAAGATTGACCGCGTCAAATGTAATATTATGATTTAAGGCTGTGAACTTACACCTTATAAGTTCTCCGATAGCGCCACTTATAGTGCTAAGGGCTGTGCCATATGTAATATTATGATTTAAAGCGGTATACCGATCGCGCCACTCGCTGAAAGCGAGAAAATAAAATGCAGAATCGTGGTAGGTTAGAAATTCTCCAACTATCAATCCGGGAGCGTGACCTCGCTTCCTCGAGTTATCTTCTCGTCAATTACCTCTAATGTTATGTAGAAATCAGATCCCTGGGAGCGCTACCTTGGAAGTATGCGAACTAATTATCTGTCGTGCGACTAGATACAGACATGTAAAATAAAATAAACACAAATAGAAAAGCAATGGTTTTATTGAGACTTACATTTAGGTGTACAACAGGGCTTCACTTCAAATGACAACGACAAAGGCAAGGATAAATTGGCTCTCAAAAATAATGTTGATGGCAATAGAGACAATCCATAATTGATAACCAAAAACAGTTTGTTTCACTATATCGCGCGAATAAAACTCCTACGCATTACTAGCTTTTTTCACGATTGGCCCAAGTCCTGTGGAGGGGGCCGCTATTTTGTAATTATACTCGCAAACTCACTACATTATGCGGACTGTTCGTCCAATAATTTGTTTTAAATATTTCTGATGATTCCAACGTTCACACACTCTTATAGCTTAGACTTCCTGCGAAAATTGTATCTATCATTTTTCTCATTACCAAAGATCTTAGTGAAATTCAAAACCATCTAGCGTCATCGTTTGACTGGAGCTAAAATGCAATTTCTCTTTTTGCTGATTAAGAATTTAGACTCTTGGAAACGGTATTTGAACTCAATTAGGGGACCTTTAATTTCTGTCAGAATTGTCTTTAGAAAAAGGAATTTTTTTTTTTATTTTAAATATATCACATCTTACTCACGGTACATATCACCCTTCCCATTTTTTAATGACGTCCCGTCATTAGGACTTGCTTGCCCTTGGGTTTTTGAAATATTCGCGATTTATTTACTATTTGTCCTACGTTATTCTAATTGACATTGTATTATTTTATACTTTTATATAAGCTTAATCAGGAGTGCTAAAAATTTTCTCTATTACTTTTCGTATTTTATTATACATCCCTATCTAAAATTCATCTACCGGACTAAGATTATTCATGGTCCTAGCCTAGCTACTATTCTAAAGATTTTTTTCTTTTTCTACCTCTAACACTGATTATTTTTACATTTCCAACAAGGTTGGGGCTATTCTACCGTTACATAAGATTTTTTGTGAGAATTCACCTTTTACAAGTTTTTTTTTTCGATTTTGCTGACTATAGGGCACACTGCTTCCTATCTACGCTACATTAAATGAATAGTACGACAACGCTACACATAACTCTATCTGAACATTTAACACTACATATAAGAACGATTTAAAGCACACTATATTGGGTTTACCACGTTCACTGGTAACATTAGCATACTTTCACTGGGGATGTTTGCTACGTAACATTAATGATAGGATATTGGAATTTTTAAGTTATCGAAGTTATTAAGATGTGACGTATATAAATTCACATCTATTTCATCACCTTCGAGTCTCTTTAGCGTACTCAATCCTTCTGTTGTAAATTATTGTCCTTCACTCTTTTCGTTTTGCAAAATTTTTAAAGCACTTACAATATAGTTTCTTCATGGAACAGTTCGATCATGATTATGTTCACATGACAAGCTTTCTCTAATTGTCAAATGGGAAAGGATACTTCCAACCACAGGTGTGGGAATATGCTCTCAGAGTTCATTCTCACCTGCTTTTTGATAGTTCATAGGGTGCCTTATCATTAAGGGGTTGAATACTGGGATTGCTTTCGTTTTCTTCTCAGCATATAAATTTTGGGATATTTTAAAGCACACAGAGAATGCATTTCTCGTATAAAATTGTTCATTCGTGCACTTAGGGATCACAGTTCTCTTATAAAATTGTTCGTGCCTGGCTTGCGTCTATTAACCTTTGCGGTGATTCCTTGGTTAATCACAGGGGAATTGAAGTTTGGATTTGGAATGGGTCGATATCAAACTTTAGTGACTCCTTCAACATATTGTCTTTAACTTTCGGGAGGAGTATATTGTCACAAAGGGGTTAATCACTGGGGTTAATTTTGGTTTCCGTAATTCAGTGGCTGTTTTCCAGGTCCATTTGTCAGAAATTATCTCTTAACATTTATAGGATAACAGAAATATGAAATTTTCACATAGAGGGGCTAGGATGGATTCCGAGAGATGGTCGAAAGGGATTCGACGCGTGAGTCTGTGACACATAAATAATTTTTGGGGTCATCAAATATCATAACTATACGGTCATATGGTATATGGGTCCATAATGATTATCAAAGGCAATATTTATGGACTTATATCTTGTGCTGGTTGATGAGGCTCTCAGGATTTATTTGATTATATAGTTCGATAATGCACTGGATACTGAGATTCAAATATAATGTTACCTGATACGTAATATGGTTCATGGTCGAGGAAACAACGATCAAAAGATAATTGTAATTTTCGTAGACGAAGCTGGGATGAAAATTGGCAAGAGTCTATGGTGAGTACTCTTCGTTGGTTGAGTTATGATGAAAATAGATGCTACTAGGTTGTATCTGCACTGGACAACTCATTGTAATGATTGATTTCCAATATGTCAATCCACTTCCTGTAATAAAAATAACGAGGCAGAAAGACACGTTTTTTAAAATCAAGGAGTCATAATACATAATAAACAGTACGATTAGGTGCATTTGGGTTGAATGTAACCATACAAGACAACCTTAAATAGATACACTAACATTACTACATGAATATTGGCTTTAATAAAACGACATTATTATCATGTTGGTTTCAGATACATATAATTCCCATTGGGAAATCTAAAACAGAGATGTCTTCAAATTTGTTTTTGAGAAATGAAACAACGATAAAGGCTTATTTAATTCTTCAATAATTATTTAATCCTCCCTTAGATTTAAAATAATCCTTTAAACATTAGTTACCCTAAATTGTTAAACCTGAGGTCTCAGTTTACAACATTTTTCATGCCTTCATTGTTCACGCACGTCCGTGCTGTTCAAGAAACACATGTTGCAGCGTCATAGCCACACGGTTTTACGTAAACGACACTACAATGAGGGAACAAGACATAGCAAGGACGAGTGGAGACCTCTATACCCACTCGTTTTCTGATGTCTTCCCTATTTCTTGGCTTAGACGTTCTCATGGGGTTCCGGGTTTAACTTCTGCATTTCAGCCGTTCCCCCGTGTTCTTCTCTTGGTTTTCGCCTTCTTAGTCTCAGGATTTTTCCATAATTATAAGTCAGTAGGAATCTCATGGTCAGGGAAATCGCGGACACGAAACATACGGTCAGTAGTATGTTACACCAGAAATTGGTTGAGAATAAACTGTATCTATTATCCACATACTTTAATCTCTGGTCCTCGTTTGTAAATAGGGGAATCTGGGAGTCTAATGCTTCTCTTATTTTTGTAAGCGGTAAAGTCCCTTTATTCTTTTCTATTTTGGACCATATCGAGGTTTTCATTTCCTCACTCTCTATATTGGGAATAGTGTATGACAGGTTAATTGCCTTAAAATTGCTTATTTTAGAACTTATTACATTTGCGCTCGTGGTAATTAATGGCGTTCGAACAGTTGACTCATTAGTTACAAGTCGACATCTTTGTTTTATGGTTATCGTACCCACATCTTGTAACAGTAATTGTGTCCTATAACTTGGATTTATTCTTTCTGTATTATTACACCAAGACAAAGTTCCAACAGTTTCTCTTGGAACAGAAAATAACCAAAGATCATTTCTAAGGTGTATGAATATTTCTCGCTTAGTACTTCCTATCAGGGCTTCTTTCAGTTGGACTAGATACATCGCACTGGAATGGTACAGGTAGACTTTTTATATTAAAGGAAATTATTCGAATTAACTTTACGCAATGTGACTTATTAATTAGAATTTGTTTTCGGGAACTGATATATGTTGAACAGACGGTATCAGACGGTTTTGATTCGTGCGAAGCCTTGATATATGTTGAACAAAATTTCTCTACAACATTTTTATAATTGTATGATTTTTACTCGTAAATTAAAGGTTTTTAGATTATTATTCCTTGGTGACGCCTATCCATTAAAATCTGTTAATCCTATACTGATTAAGTGTAATTCCATCTATCAGGTTTTTTAACCGTTCTACCCGATTGTGTCGTTACTTTCTCCTCGACTTCTTGCAGTTTTTTCTTTTTCGGTTTTGCTAGTGAAGTAAGATCAATTTTTTTGAATTGTTTTTTAAAAAATTCTTGCCCTTTTAATTTTGTTTCTTTCGCATGCGCAGCTGCTGAAGTCGGTTTTGATTTCCCTATTTTTTTAACTACTATATGGTCTAATTCGCCGTCAGACTCTTCGGGACTGGTTACAGACGCATCCACATTAGAACTTTTAGAGGTGGCACTTTTTGAGGTATCACCTGCCCTTCCTTCGTAAATTTCTACTCCTCTGGAAGTAGAAAGTTTATTCTCTAAGTTCTCACTTTGAGTTTTCAACTCGGGAGATTTGAAAGATTCTTAAGAGCTTTGAGAGGACTCAAAAGTTTTTGCGGGGTTCCTCCACTGTTTAAATGCCATGTCTTCAGGGGGATGGGACATTCTTTGCACTAGTGTTTCCCTCCATGAAGTCCATTGTTTAGGTTTGACCTTGGACACAGTTATATCATGATATTGTCCTTGCTGGTCATCCTTGGGAGTTTTATTCTTAGACAATGTACTTTGACTCGTTTTTATTGGGAAATTTATGAAATCCATAGCTTCTCGCAGATTTGTTTTAGTTGAATCTTCTGAGGAGTTTTCTTTACAGTAATACCCGGAGCTTCTACAGCTCTGTTCAATTCTTCCTGCAATGACAGGGGCCTCTCTATTGGTGTTGTAGGGGAAACCATATTGTCTGGAAATCTTTTGGGGGGACAAGGGGTCGAAATTCTATCAGAGAAAAATTGGTTTTTCGGAGATATCGTATAGTCTAATTCTCCTGCGCTCTCCGATGATGAACTTTTTGGATCTTTTGGCGTTTTTATTCTCTCTGGTATTAGGGATTTTTTCTTGGGAATCACTAGATTTTTCATAGCTAAAAATTCTTCAAAGTTTTCCTCATCGCTTTCATTCTCGAAATAGTCTTGCTTGAAATTAAAGGGTTTTAGCTCTGCCAATCTTGATTTAGGGGGCTCATTTTCTGCATCTGACGAATCAGTAGATGAGGGACGTGATACCCATCTTTCTGGAAATTTGGCTCTTTTTATTCGGCTAACATACGCCTTGTAAGTTCTTCCACTATCGGGATTCTTCATTTTAAAAGTATAATCGTTATCGTACTTTTTGACAAATCTGTACGGTCCAGAATATTTGTTGGAAAGTTTTTTGCCTTCCGTTTTTGCCTCGTTCCTTAGGTAGACGCAGTCTCCTATTTTGAAATCTATGCTCCCCTTGACTTTGTGTTGGTTTCTTTGCTCTTGGTTTATTTTACATTTTTCCAACTTTTGCCTAACTATTTTATAAGTTTTTCTCATCCTGTTTATGAATTCTTGTTTGTAATCCTCTGAGCTATTGTAATACTGCCGAGATTCAATAATCTCATCATACGGGATTCTAAAATCATGACCAAAAAGTAAATAAAATGGATTGTCTTTAGTTGTTTCTGAATAAGCAGTATTGATTACGTTAGTTAATTAAGGTAAGAATTGATCCCAATCGTTCCTGTTGTCTTTTTTAAAAATCTTTAATACATTCGAAAATATTTTATGCCTATTTTCTATTTTACCATTAGCTTCTGGGTGATACGGTGATGTCACCAATTTCTCTATGTTAAGAAAACTCATTAAGTCTTTTGTTACTTTTGAAACAAAATTGCTTCCGTTGTCACTTAAAACCTTATTTGGAATGCCAAATTTTAAAAATAATTTCGCTACCGCTTTACTTGTGGCGTAAGCGCCTTGACTCTTTAATTCTTTTGCAAAAGTAAAACCAAAAAATGGTCTATAACTGAAAGAACACAAGTGTGGCCTCTGTTAGAAACAGGCAACCCGTCACCGGTTCCATATAAATCAAATGAGACAATATCAAAGGGGTGCCTTGCTACCGAGACTCTTTCCATTGGAGGGTTGGGATAAGCTTTGGGGTTTTTTCTTAAGTTACACGCTTCACATGTACTTACAAATTCTTTAAGTTTTGTTATTCCCGACGGCACGTAAAAATATTGTTTTAATTTATGGAAAGTTTTCGTTACTCCTAAGTATCCACCTATATCTGAATGGATATATTCAAATGCAGGTGTTATTAAGTTTTGTGGTAATACAGGTATTATTGATGTTTGGTTTCTATTTGTCTCAGCAGTCACGATTCTACATAGTATTTCTTCATCAAGATCATAGTAAAAATTATCTATCTCTTTTCTAAGAGTTTTGAATTTATCTGGTAACGCATCATCATTCATAAAATAATTAATAAGTGCTACACACATTTCGTCCTTTTTTTATTTCTTCTTATATTTTCTAAGGACAAGGGACAATAGTTAACCTTATTTTCTTTTACTGTGTCTTTGATTTTGTTTTTCTTACATTTGTGTTTGCTCTTAGTATTGATAGCGTTAACTTCATTTTCCTCAGCTTCCGACGGAATATTTTCTGGGTATCTACTCAAAAAGTCACAAGCTGCATTTTGTTTACCTTTTAAATATTCAAATTCGTAATCTAGATCTTGGATTTTCATATAACATCTAGCTAGAATTCCCATGGGTTTTTTAAATATGCCCAGGTACTGCAAGCTTTTATGGTCTGAACGTAGTAGAAATTTTCTACCAATTAAATAGTGTCTAAATTTGTCCAAGTGGTGAATTATAGATAATAATTCTAAGTTTGTGACGGAATAACTACTTTCACCTTTTGCTAAGGTTCTACTCGAATAGAATATAACTTTTTCTATTTTCTTTTGTTTAGGCGTTCCATATGGAGGATTAGGTATTTCCACCGGGATTATTTGTGAAAGAATAGCACCAATGCCCTTTGAACTAGTATTGGTTGTGACCACAAATTGTCCGTTTTCGAAATCAGGAAGTGACAATATTTGTTCAGAAGTGAGTGCCTTTTTGAGACGGTCTAGGGAAGTTTGAGCTTCCTGGGACCAGGTAATATTTTGGGAGTTCCCTTTAGTTAACTCTGTGAGGGGTTTCGCAATTTGGGCATAATTGCGCACGAATTTTCTAAAGTAGCCAGTGAGACCTAAAATTCCTCTTAATTCTTTCATAGTTCTAGGGGGTTTGAGGTTTTCAACACATTTTATTTTAGCTGGGTCTGGGGATATCTCTCCTTGCGTCACCACTACTCCTAAAAATTTAATTTTAGGTTGAAATAAATTTACTTTTTCAGGCCGGCATTTTAAATTGCCTTTTCTGAATTTCTCGAACACCTTAGCTAATGTTGCTAAGTGTTGTTCCGCGTCTTCTCCAACGCATATGACATCATCAACAAAATGAATGATATTATTTAATCCTCTTAATAGATGTAGTAAGGGTTTACATAGTGCGCTTGAACTTGTTTTAAGTCCAAAAGGTACTCTTAAATATTCGTATGAACCGCATTCAGCCGCAGAAAACGCAGTTTTATGGATATCTTTTTCGGCTATTTTCACTTGGTGGTAACCTTGGGTAGGGTCTAAAGAAGTAAAAATGTTGTTTTTGCTTGAAATTGAGTCAAGAATTTCATCTACTCTTGGTAAAGGAAATTTATCACTAACTACTTGTTTGTTAAGGGCTCTATAATCTACTACAAGTCTAAGGTCACCATTCTTCTTTGGTACCAAGATCACTGGTGCGCTATACGGACTTATACTTGGACGTATAATTTCATTTTTTTCTAATTCATGAATTTTATTTTTTAACCATTCTTTGTGCTTATACAGAACACGATATGGCTGTTTCGCTACAGGATTACCAGTCGTTAAAATTGAATGTTCATAAAATGGTATCAGTCTGATGTTATCTTCAGATGCGGAAAATACATCTTTAAAATTCCATAATAATTCGCATAATTTTTTCTTAAGATCGAAGTCCGTAATATGATCTATATTAAATTTGTTTAAGAATTGCGATTTAGTTAGAGGGTATTTGTTAATTGAGGTTTTAATACCGTTAAATAGGTTTATTTTAGAATTTTCCCATCCATTTAAATCATTCTCCGATAGAACTTGGATTTGAACTAAACACGTCCCCTTTTTTATTGTAATTGTATCATTTTCGTAGGTTATTAGTTGCCCAAATAAAAACTTCTCCTTTATCGTAAGATATGATCTGTTCTTCGCATAGCAGATTTTCGGGAACTTCATTTGATGGGATTGCAAACCATATTTCAGATTTGCTATCCACTGGTTCCATCATCTGTGATATTTGAATTCTTTGCATCGTTTTGGGAGGAACTTTTGTTTTCCTTATCGCGAATCCGTAATATTTCTCTGTATTGTCATTGTCTATTAGATTCATACTGGCACTATGTTGCGCCATTGCGGCATCTTGCGGCGTCACTTTGGGTTTTACTATGTTTTTCCATAATTTCGCTATTTTCTTAATTTCGTTTGATCTATACTGTCGCATATCTCCTATTTTTATTTTCGCTGATTCAATCCACTTATTATTTAAATTTACTTCATCTCTGCGATGTCTCTCAGAATAATTGAACAAATTTCTGGTTATGCCATGTCCTCCTTGCGAGACATGAGGTTCAAAAGATTGTGACATTATACCGCAAGATATTTTATTTGCTGTTACATTCTCTTCGTAACATCTGTTATAATTTCTTATGGTAGAAATTCCTTCCCCTACCTTAGCCGGGTAGACAAGCCTTTTGTTTGCCACATCTAATAGTACTCTATTAGACCTTAAAAAATTTGCGCCGATAATGGCTTCATACGGAAAGTTATCGCATATTATAAAATTTGTCGGAAAGATTCTATTATCCCTTTTTACGTTTAGGCGAATTGAACCTCTTGCACCCAATTTATGCCCTGTCACGCTAGTTAAATTGGGACTATTAAAATTTCTTTGTTGTCTAATATGCGGAGGCAACATATCAAATACACATGAGTTTATAATGTTCGCAGCAGCACCAGAGTCAACTAAGGCTTTAAAGTAAACATTTGCTACACAAAAATCATTAGAAATAGGTAACTTGTTAATACTATCACTACAAGACGGTACTACTATCAATTTGGACCTATTAAACATTCTAGGCGCCCTCTGGGTCCAATTTATATTTCTGAGGGGCCTGAAACGTTTCCCTGAGGATCTATTTCATGCGTCGGTGCCTGCAATAGGTATTTGGATATGTTCGTGGAATCTCTAGCTGTGGCAGCGCCGGCTGCTGGCGCTGACTGCCAACGCCATCGGCTTGAAAAGTTTTCATTTCTCGTCGGCCAATTAACTATTTGCCGTCGGCTTGAAAAATTTGTATTTCCCGTCGGCAAATTTTCGGGATTTCTATATACCATTCTCGCATTATATTGGCTTTGGCGAGTATTTGGGTTTTCAAATCGGTAATTAATTTGTCTATTGGGGGGGGGAGGATTGTACAAATTTGGTTGGTACGCGTTGTAAGGTACTGATTGCCGCAATCTTCGCTGGCTATAGCCTAGTGCACTACTGGCACTAAAATTTGTTCTTCCGAACAAATGGTTGCCATAATTTTGCATACTACCGACAGCAGTTCTTGGTGTGCGATTGGGGACATAACGGCACTCTCTTGCGATGTGCCCAGGGCGATTGCAAATATAGCATCTTATTATTGTAGGGTTACTTTCATAACTAAATTGTTTGACGGGCTGAAAACGTAATGTTTTCTGCCTTGCGGGTTCTGGCGTTTTATTTCTTTGTGGTACTGGGGAGTTATACCTTGGAAAGAAATTGGGAGACGCCTGATCGCCCTTGAAGTTCAGTTTTGCGTTTGTTTCGCCTAGGCTATTTATTTTTGCTTTACTGTGATTATCCACAATCGTATCAACTTCGATCAATCGATGCACCTCCTGAACTGCAAGATCCAACGTCTGAATATTTTTGGATATTACCATTCTATATAGTTTTGGGGGTAGCCCTTGCGAAAAGGTATTTAGTATGACTTTTTCATACAGTTCTCCTGAACCTTTTCCCGTATTTTGCCCCTAATGAAATGCGTATATTATCAAGATATTCTTTTATGTTTTGTGAATGGTCAAAGCATACCATTCCATATTTTAATTTATTTGTGGAACTGGTTTCGATGAATCTATCTTTAAATGCCGTTAGCAATTTGTCCACTGTATTTATTGGCAAGTTGGCGTCATCACCTATTGTATTTTCAATTTGCTTTAGAAAGGTTAAGGCCTGGCCTTTTCATCGTAATAGAAGCACGTCGACTAACATTTCTAGCTCTGTTTTTGTTAGTTCTACAAACTGGGCCAATTGGATATTAAATTCGTCGATATCTGATTGTCCATTGTACTGCGGGATAGACTTTGCTATTTCTATATTTTTCGCGACCAACTTTCGCGCCATTAATAAATCGCTTAATTCTTCTGACATTTTTTTTTTGTTTGAATAACTCAAAATAAATTTATTATTTTACTTAACCTATTTTGGGGGAGGCTATCATCTCCTATGGGATATTTTAAAGGGGTTTCCTGCAATAGCTTAGCGGTTATAGGTCTAAGCACTTTTTTTATATGTCTGTATCTTTCCAATAATTAAATTTAAATTACAAAGTTTATAGCCTAATTAGTTCGCCTGTTTTCCTCCAATTTCCGACCGTTCCATTAGTAGCTATAAAAAGAAAGTGACTGGGCTTGATTGTGGCAATAATTGTGGTCATAAAGATTGACCGCGTCAAATGTAATATTATGATTTAAGGCTGTGAACTTACACCTTATAAGTTCTCCGATATGGTGCTAAGGGCTGTGCCGTATGTAATATTATGATTTAAAGCGGTATACCGATCGCACCACTCGCTGAAAGCGAGAAAATAAAATGCAAAATCGTGGTAGGTTAGAAATCATCCAAATATCAATCCGGGAGCGTGACCTCGCTTCCTCACCTTTTCCCTCCAAACCCATCTGATAAAATTTTGAGATGACCCTTTTGTTAAAAAATAGTTTAAATATCAGATATTAAAACTCCAGGGTCAACACAACCTCTCAGGGGCCCGGGACAGTCCGTTGTAAGTTGTCCTGGAGCATATATGGTTCTTATAGAAGGGATGCACGCATAAACTTTAAAGAGGGCTCATTTGATGGAAAATTGAAAGTTCAAGTTCACTTTTAAAGAGTCAAAAGAGATCGAAGGGCAATTAGCCATCCTTCACGCCCTTTTCCCCCAAACCCATCTGATAAAAATGTCGAGATAACCGTTTTGTTAAAAAATAGTTCAAATATCAAACAATAAAAACGTCAAGGTTGACACAAACCCCCAGAGCCCGGGGGTAACCGTTTTAAAGTTATTTTAGTTTTGTTTGTAATTAACTTTTTTCTGTTATTAAGTTTTAGACAATAGAAAACTAAACACCAGCCTGAACTAATAGCCCATCGTCCATGACAAGACCGGATATAGGATTTTTGTTCGGGCGGGGGGGGGGGGGTTACCAGATTTTTTCCCGTGGACTTTGTCTAACATCCTGCGCAAGCTGATCAGAACCGTTTACCCACAAAATGCAATAGGATTTAGTATGGGAGCATATTTTTTCTGGTAAGGTTTTGTCTTTACAGGTATTTTTTAGACTAATTTTCGACTCGGTCAAAATTTCAGGGGGGGGGTCAAGCCAGGTACCCCCCCCCCCTGTATACGGATTTGGCACATCATCCTGGCCATCGCCTTATGTTTAGTGTTGCCTAATTTTGAACAAAACAACCCTCGCCAATCACCCAATCTTACAAATTGATTACAGTGTTGCCAAATTTTTTCTCCTATAACCTAAACAACTGTTGAAAATACTTTAAAACATTTACTTTAGAGCAGAGGAAGTTCTAAGGGGTCAGCTATTACTTCAGGCTGGTTTATATTACTTCAGAGCAGAAGAGATTCTAAGGGGTATTACTTCAGGCTGGCTTATGACCAGCGTGAAGTAATAGCCCATTATCCTGGCCATCGCCCTATGTTCAGTTCAGGCTGGTTATAATGGATATAAAGTGTTTTTAAGTCATCAAAAGCATTTGTAAGTCATATAGAGCATTTATAAGTGATCTAAAGCGTTTACAAGTTATCTAAAGTGTTAATAAAGGATCTAAAACGTTTACAATTGATCAAAAGTGCTTATAACCGTTCTAAAGTATTTATAAGTGTTCATAGGCGTTTACAAGCGATCAAAAGTGTTAAAAATGATTTTGGCTGTTTATAAGTAATCTAGAGTGTTTAACTGTTTATCAGTGATCTCACGCTATAGATGCACCTTTGAATTACAGCTGTTTTAAAGCGCTTGAAACGATCTTTATAAAGATTTTTTAATGTGTAAAAGTGTTCAAAGCCTTTATACGTCTTCTAGAGCGTTTATAAGCTGTCTAAAACGTTTTTAAGTGATCAAAAGTCTTTATAAGTGATCCAAAGCGTTTACAAGTTATCTAAAGAATTTATGAGATATCATAGGTGCTTTAAAATGCTCTAAGGCAAATAAGTGATTTAAAGCGTTTATAAATGCTCTAAATCACTTTTAATTCATATAAAGCGCTTATTACTGATCTAAAGCATTTATAAGTGACCTAAAATCTTTTTAAATGATCTAAAGCGTTTTTAGAGATCAAAAGCACTTATAATGATCTAAAGTGTTTATAGGTGATTTAAAGCGTTAATAAGTAATCTTCAGCATTTTTAATTGATCTAAAACATTTCTAAGTGAGTACGTTCTAAATCGTCTTTTAGAGCAGTTGTTAGTTATCCAAAACATTTTTAAGATATCAAAACCTTTTATAAATGATATAAAGAGTTTATAGGGGGTCTAAAGCGTTTGCAAATTATCTAAAGTATTTATAAGGGATCAAAAGCGTTTACATATAAAGTAAAGAATTTATGAGTCATTTTAAAAGCCATTGTAAACGATCTAAAGCAAATAAGTGATTTAAAGTATTTATAAGTGATTTAAAGTGTTTGTAGCGGATCTAACGAGTTTTTATGCAATATAAAGATTCTATAAGGGATGTAAAGTGTTTGTAAGTCATGAATATTACTCTAAAGTGCTTTTAAGTAATCTTTTAGCGTTTACAAGTGCTTTAAGACTGAAGCATTTTTAAATAGTTTCCCCAAGGATTGGTCCATTTCCTGACATTTGAAAGATATCTAAACCGTTTATAAGTGGTCTAAAGCGTTTATAAGTGATAAAGCACTTATTAACGATGTAAAGTAATTTAAGTGATCTAAGTCATGAGAAAGATTAAGATCTAAAATTCTTTACTTAACTTGATATATAAACGCTTTTGATCACTTATAAATACCTTAGATCATTTGTAAACGCTTTAGGGCACTTTTAAACTCTTTAGATCATTTATAAAAGCTTTTGATCTTTTAAAAGTACACGCTTTTGATCACTTATATATGCTTTAGATCATTTGTAAATTATTTAGACCACTCATAAACTTTTTATATCATTTATAAAAGCTTTTGATCTGTTAAAAACGTTTTGGATAACTTATAACTTCTCTAGAAGACGATTTAGAAGGTATTCACTCATAAATGTTTTAGATCAATTAAAAACGCTGAAGATTACTTATTAGCGCTTTAAATCACCTATAAACGCTTTAGATCATTTATAAATGCTTTAGATCAATTTAAATACTTTTGATCACTAAAAACGCTTTACTGAACGCCTGACCTGAACATAGGGCGATGGGCTATTACTTAAGGCTGGTTATAAACCAGCCTGAAGTAATACCCCTAAGAATCTCCTCTGCTCTGAAGTAATAGCTGACCCCTTAGAATCTCCTCTGCTCTGAAGTAATTGTGTTAAAGCATTTTTAATAGTTCTTTAAGTTATAGGAGACAAAATTTGGCAAGACTGTAATAAATTTGAAACATTGGGTTATCGGCGAAGGGTATTTTCTTCAAAATTTGGCAAAACTGAACATAGGGCGATGGGCTATTACTTCAGGCTCGTAAGTAAACGTCATAAAGGCAATAAGATTTCGATGTTGTACAGTTTTCTTTGTTGTGCACTAGAATTAGTGAAAACAGAGCCACCACGGGAAGGTTGTGCACAGCCAGCCCCGCCCATCCGCTAGTCTTAAACCCCACCCTATTACTTCAGAGCTCTATATACTGCTTTTGAACGGTTATCTCTTGTATAGAGTTATTTTAGTTTTTTAAATCAAATTTTTTCTGTTACTAGTTTGAGATAATAGAAAACTAAAGGCCATAAAGGCAATAAGGTTTCGATGTTTTATAGTTTTTTTTTTAGTTGTGCACTAAGATAAGTGAAAACAGGGCCCTGTAAAACACTGGAAGCTTGTGCACTGCCAGTCCTACCCACCCCTTTGCATTAAACCTGACCCCCTAATGTCTCCCAAACCCATCTGATAAAAATTTAGAGATGACTTTTTTGTTTAGAATAGATATTTAAACTCCGGGACGATACAACCCCCCAGGGCCCGGGGACAGGCGTTGTAAGTTATGCCCTGGGCTCACTTATAGTTCTTATAGAAAAGATACTCGTATAAAATTCAGAGAGGACACTCATTTTATTGAAAATTGTAAGTTCTAGTTCACTTTTAAAGAGTCAAAAGAGATCGAAGGACAATTAGTCCCCCCCGCGCCGTGTGGGGCCCCCCCCCAAACCGATGCGAGAAAAATTTTGAGATAGCCATTTTGTTACAAGTAGTTCAAAAATCAGATAATAAACACTCCGAGGTTCACACAAACCCCAAGAGCCCGGGGGCAATCGTTTTAAGTTATGCCCCGGGACATATAAGGTTCTTATGTAAGAAGACGTCATACAAACTTCAGAAGTGGCTTATTTGATTTGAAATTGAAAGTTCTAGTTAACTTTTTATGAGTCAAATGGTATCGGAGGGCATCTATCCCCCACTCCCCCCAAACACACCCTTTTTTCCCAAATGCATCCAATCAAAAGTAGTCCAAGTTAGTCCAAAGATCAGATAACAAAAAATTAAGGGTCAACATACCCCCCCCCCTAGAGCCCACGGGAAGGGCTGTTGCTTATGCAGCGGGGCATATAAGGTTTTTATGGAAGAGGTGGTCGTATAAATTTTGGAGGGGACTCAAATGACATACTCCCTAGCATTAAATCCTACCCCCTATTGCCATCACATTTGCAGCGCAAATGGAGGGTAACTCTATATAGCCTACTGCTTGTGAGTGGCTATCTCTTATGAAAAATTATTTAAGTTTTTCAAATTAATTTGTTTCTGTTACTAAGTTTTAAACAATAGAAAACTAAAGGTCATAAGGACAATAAGGTTTCGATGTTTTATTGTTTTTTTTTAGTTATGCTCTAAGATTAGTGAAAACAGGGTCACCACGGGAAGGTTTTGCACAGAAAGCTCCTCCCACCCCTTAGCATTAACCCCTCCCCTTGTGCCTTTTTTCCTCAAATGCATCTTATCAAAATTGTGAAATTCAAAATAGTCCAAAATTCAAATTACTATAACTTAGGGGTTGAGAAATCCTCCATAGCCCTGGGGCAATGACTGTAACATATTTAAGTTAAGGCCTAAAAACTATGCTTCCGGGGTTGAACCCCCCGCCCCCGACCGCGGGGAAATGGCTCTGAGTTACGGACCTTGCTTATTGTTACTTTGACACTTTGTTTACTTCAATACTTGGATTTAGTGATTTACGTTCTAACTTCGATTTACGGTGCAACGGCTGTAAGTTATGCAAATTGCTTATTGTTACTTTGATCCCTTGTTTACTTTGATTCTTTTTCTACTGTACCAGTTTGATACTTTGTTTGATACCAGTTTGATACAAACCAGTTTTGATACTTTGATGAATATTTGATGTTGAAAAAAAGCTTGATTTTGAAATAAGGAATTTTTAAAAATTTGAAACTTTTGGCAATCAAAAACGAACAAAAATTAATTTACAAAAACTCTCGGAAAAAAAAGTTTTTCAAAGAAAAGTAAAGGCCATTTTAAACTTAAGATCATCAGATACAAATACCTGTTAAAATTCAAACTCAAAACGAAAGAAATTACTATTAAAGACTAAATGAAACCCAAAACAAACAGGAAATAAAATAAACAATCATAGCAAAAAAATTCAACAAGTAGTGATATAAATGAATAAACAAATTTTAAAGCGAGAAATGCTTAAATTGAATATATAAATTAAGCTTAAAACGAAAAAAAATATTTTGCTATTGAAGCATAAATCAATCAATATCTTTATTGCCCCAAAAAACACACACAAGGGTTCAATATGGAGTAGACGAGAAGACAAAAAAAAAAGAAAAAAAGAAAGAAGAATACACTCACAAAGAAAACTATACTACTAAGAATAGATTCAAATATTTCTACTAGCACATAGCAGGATGAAGGCTGTTTGTCCTATCAAGCCTAGAAACATAGCGACCGCGACGCTGCTCAGCCACGGTTAGTGGCTCAGTTAATTCGTAGGCTGACACTAGTCTTTTCTTTCTCGCCCGTAGGGGTATACTCAAAAGAAATTTCGCAAAACGAAAACATACGGATCTAATAGTCTTTTTATCGGTAGCCGTAAACGTATTCCAAAATGGAGTCAATGCGAGGACATGAGGCATGGCAAAAGCATTGTAGACACAGGCGAGAATACGCCTGCTGTAGCAAGCTTTATGGCGAGCTAACACACCAAACGCTTTTCTAAGTTTCTCACTTAGATGAGAGATAAGGAGATCTCTTGTCATTTTTAAACTATCCCCTATCGGGAGACCGAGATACTTAACACAAGCAGATAACTGAGCGTTCTGATTTCCTAACAGTACGCATTCAGCATCACCGACAGATTTGCCGAAAGCAAGGACCTCGCTCTTCGAAGCAGTTAATTGAGACCGATTTCGGCATATTCTCTACTATGCACAAAAAAAATTCTCCTCAACAGACGATACAGTTCTACTTAAATGCTGGATGTCGTCAGCGTAATTAAGTATGGAAAGGTCCAAACCTTTAAAAACAAAACTAATTCTAGCCTTTTTCTTGGGTGCAAACACACTAATATTATACAATGAAACCCAAAACGAACAGAAATTAAATAAACAATCTATTCAAACAAATATACAATAGATAGTAATATAAATAAAATTTAAAACGAGTAAAACTTAAATTGAATATGCAAATCAAGCTTGAAACGAACAAAAATCACTGCAAACAAGAGGCCCTTCTCTCACTGTAAAAATTCTAAAACCTACTGCGTCATTAGAACTTTACTGAAAAAAAAATTATATTACAAATATTCTCTTCTGTACTTAATATTCAAAATAAACATTGAAATTACATTAACCTCTTTTTCGGAGTTTTTTTTTAATTAATTTTTTTCTAATTAATATATTTAGATTAAAATGACTTAACTCAGGAGTACATACATTACAGTTTTGTGAAGAAAGTGTTATAATGCGTCATTTTTTTTTTTTATTCTTTTTACATTATTAGAATCAACTTTTTTATTATATAAATACAAAAATTTTAATAGTGTTTTAGCAATAATTCTACCTTCTTAACAATTCTAACTTTTATAAAGTAATTTATTTTAAATGTAGTAAAGAGCGGACTCTAGTTTGTTCTTTCCTTCATCACTGTTAGCTGGGCACTGGTATATCATAAAGAGTTACTAAGAGGTGATTTTAAAAGAAATTACTGTATCCACGTGTTTTTGTAATAAACGCAACATATGTCTAAAATAAAATCTATTTTTTTACAAAAAAAAACACCCGTCCACCCGTCTTCGTATACAAGTTGAAGAATGACGACATAATCGGAGCTTACAACCATATATCATAGGCAGCGCAATAGCGCTGCCTAAGTAAAGAACAATATCGGCACAATGTATTATTATTATTATTATTTTCCTTTAGACCAGTGCATTTCGTATCGAACGACTTGTCGTTGAAACTTCGAAAAGGGCTCATTCGATTGGAAATTGGAATGGTTAGTGCCCTTTTTAATAGTCGAAAGTGATTGGTCCGCAACTAACATCCCTTCCACACCCACCATTTCCCCAAACACACCCAATCAAAATTTTTAGATAGCCATTTTGTTCAACATAGTTGATTTCCAGATAGAAACTATGTTCTTGAGGAGGACACCCCCCCCCCACAGTCCTCAGGGCAAGGGTTGTAACTTATAAGGTTTTTATAGAAAGCTTTGTCGTAGAAATTTCAAAAAGGGCTCATTCGATTGGAAATTCAAAGGGCTAGTGCCATTTGTAATAGTCTAAAGTGATTGGAGGGCAACTAACCCCCCTCTCACGCCCACCTTTTCCCCGAACACATTTTGTTAAACGCAGATGAAAGTTCTGGAAATTATATCTTTGAGCAGGACATTCCTCCTACAGTCTTCAGGGCAAGGGTTATAAGTTATGCCCTGAGGGCATATAAGGTTTTTATTGAAAGCTTTGTCGTAGAAACTTGAAAAAGGCCTCATTCAATTGGAAATTCAAAGGACTAGTGCCCTATTTAATAGTCGAAAGTGATTGGAGGGCAACTAACCCCCCTCTTATGCCCACCTTTTCCCCAAACACATCCAATCAAAAATTTTCTATAGCCATTTTGTTCAACGTAGTTTCAAGTTCTGAAAATTAGGTCCTTGAGGATGACAACCCCCCAAAACCCTCAGGGCAAGGGTTGTAAGTTATGCCCTGGGGGCATATTAGGTTTTTATCATTGGGAATTGAGAGAACTAGTGCCCTTATTAATAGTCAAAAACGATCGGAAAGCGAATGCCCCCCCCCCCCCATACCCATCATTTCCCCAAACGCTTCCGATCAAACGCTTCCCATCCCCAAACGCTTCCAATCCCCTCTCACGCCCACCATTTCCCCAAACACGTATAATCAAAATTTTGAGGAAATTATGTCTTTGAGGATGACAACCCCCAGAGCCCTCTGGGCAAGGGTTGTCAGTTATGCCCTGGAGGCACATAAGGTTTTTTATACAAAGCGGTGTTGTAAAAACTTCAAAAAGGGCTTATTTGATTGGAAATTGAAAGAGCTAGTGCCCTTTTTAATAGTCGAAAGTGATTGAAGGGCAACTAACCTCCCTCTCACGTCCACCATTTCCCCAAACACATCCAATCAAAATTTTTAGATATCCATTTTTTCAAAGCAGTTGACAGTTCTGGAAATTAAGTCTTTGAGGCTTATAACCTCAGAGCCCTCAGGGCAAGGGTTGTAAGTTATGCCCTGAAGGCATATATGGTTTTTGTAGAAATTTCTGTCGTAAAAACTTCAAAAAGAGCTCATTTGATTGGAAATTGAAATGACTAGTGCACTTTTTAATAGTCGAAAGTGAATGGAGAGCAACTAACCGCCCTCGCACGCCCACCATTTTGCCAAACATATTCAATCAAAGTTTAGAGATAACCAGTTTGTTCAACGTAGTTGAAAGCTCTGGAAATTATGTATTTCAGGATGACAACCCCCCCCCCCCCCCCTCAGAGTCCCCAGGGCAAAGGTTGTAAGTTATGCCCTGGGGGTATTTAAGATTTTTATCGATAGCGTTGTCGTAGAAACTTCAAAAGTGGCTCATTCAATTGGAAATTGAGAGGGCTAGTGCCCTTTTTAATAGTCGAAAGTGATTGGAGGGTAACTAACCTCCTCTCACGCCCACCGTTTCCCCAAACACATTCAGTCAAAATTTTCAGACAGCCATTTTGTTCAATGTAGTTGAAAATTCTGGAAATTGGGTCTTTGAGGATGACAACCCCCCACAGCCCTCAGGGCAAAGGTTGTAAGTTATGCCCTGGGGACTTATGAGGTTTTTATAGAAAGCTTTGCCGTAGAAACTCCAAAAAGGGCTCATTCGATTGGAAATTGAAATTGCTAGTGCCCTTTTTAATAGTCAAAGGTGATTGGAAGGCAACTAACGACCCTTCCAAGCCCACCATTTCCCCAAACACATCCAATCAAAATTTTGAGATAGCCATTTTGTTGAACGTAGCTCAATAAATTCAAACGCATTTACTAAAAAAAAATGTGCATTATCAGTTTAATATACATATGCTGATATTTATTCCTTAAAATCTTAATTAATTTTTGATTTCTTAAAGTTATAAAAGTGAAAAAATTTAAAAGAATTTTTTTCAGTAAAGTACAAATTATATTCTGGCTTTTAGAAAGCATAGGGTTTAGAACACTACTCAGATTAGTTTCTGCTCGTTTTGAGTTTGACTTATTTTAATTTTGTTTGTTTTGGGTCTCATTTACTTATTGATACTGATTTGTGTAGTTGTATGCTTGGTAGATTATTTGATTCAATTTATGTTCATTTTGGGTTTAATGGAGTTCTTTACTGTTTTTGAAAAACTTATTTTGTGCAAATTTTTGTTTTAATTAATGACGTTAAAAGTAAAAACTATGCAGTGACACTAGTTATAATGACGTCAGTATACAATGACCTCATTCCGTTAATAAAAAAAAACTGCAAATGCGTCAGTTTTATTTGATTATGAACAGTGTTACCTTGAACATGTCAAAAAAACTTAGTCTGCCTCAAGAGGAATCAATGCTTTCCCTTATTATGCGAATAAAGGAAGAAGCTGTTACTTCAACAAACAAAGTAGTTACTTCAGAAGCTGAAAATGATATCACCTTAAAGAAGGGCTTATTATGGACAAATGCCACACCTGGAGTTTTTCAGAATCTGACTGGTGCAAATATTTCGAAACTTGGACCGTCAAGAAAAAGGTCTTTTGAAGAACTAAGTGACCCAGGTAAAAAGGCTTTGAATCCAAAAAAAGTAAAACTCGTAACTTGAGCTTTGAAAATTCGAGCCCGTCAGTACCAGTCACGGCTGACTGTATTTCCACCTTATTAAATGATGAAAGGTTTACCAGTATTCAAAATAATGATGGAATTTTCAATAAATTATCTAAAGTTTTCAGTGCAGTTCCATCTTGGCTAAAAGAACAATTATCACCAGGAAAAGTTTCAATTGGAAAAAATGAATACTCAACCAGTGTTAAACACAGAACAGAAGACCAAGATGCTTTTCAAACATCACCATCAGCTAAAATGCTCCCTGGTGATCAAGGAGAAGACAGCGAAACCGAAGTTGGAAACATGAGTACATTAGCAAGTAATCCATCCTCACTATTTGTGAAAAGTGATCTACAAAACTCTCAGATATCTACTTTGGCAGTGCCTTTAAATTTATCATTTCAGTCTACAAACCCATCCAAGCGTAAATCTTCTTTCAAAACATTAAATTTAAATCGAAAAAGAAGATCAGATCAGAGTGAATCTGCTGAAAGCAGCGCAAATGTAAGCAGAAGTCCCAGTGGTTTAACAGAGGATTCAGATTCTGGCATCAACTGGAATCTCAGTGCCAAAAGAGCTCGCCTAAGTTTAGGGTCACCTGTATCTCACGGAAAGGTTCCTGAGGCACCTTCTCCATATTTGCTACTGTCAAGAAGTGAAATATTCCGGTCTCCACTTTGTCCTGGTAATACTATGTACGGTGGAGCTTTGGCCCACCGCCACGATAAGACTTGGCCCTTTAAGAGAAAAGTCATATCTGTGAAGAGCCGGGTGAAACCGGCGGATAAACTACGACCCATGACTGCAATGACGAGACGAATATATAAAGCCCTCGAGTCTTTATCCCCTCTCACTGATTTAGACACGCTTGAGAAACTAACGTCAATTTCAGATCTATCTTCAAGTTCTTTGGTACACTTTGAAGGATTTTCTACGCTGACCAGAAGTCTTGGACCTCCACTGAATTCCTCAGCTGCAGTCCCAGAAAAAAGTAAGGATTACAGTGATTTCAAATACAACGAGGCTGGAAGCTTGAATGATGGTCGAATTAAAACTTCAGTTTCTGCCAAGATCAAGTTTGATGAATTTCCAAGCTTTGAAGACCCTAAACTGGTACCCGATGTTTCGGCAGCGC
>JAQQPU010002106.1:0-10322 GCA_029168905.1 Artemia sp. Kazakhstan ARC1039 | reverse complement strand
ACCCATTCAAGTCTCGGTGAAAACATCCCAACCTTTTGTACCGATATTCATGTAACTATAATCTTTTATGTTATAATTTATTTTTGTAATAAGAGGGGAGCTGTTGACAATGGTTTTGCATATGTTTCCAGGTTAATGCTAGGTTGATATTTATTTTACTTATTTACTTTAGTACTTTTGACGGCTAATCATTAATCTATTTTAAAAAAAAATTAATTAAAGAATATATCTAATTTATTAATCGTTTTAGAAGTCAATTTGAACAATTTCGTTCTTAAACGTAGTTAAAATATTCTAGAGACATAAAAAGAGATCTGTGGACCTGTTTAATAAGATTAATAGGATTCAAGATATACATATTTCAAGATGCCTGGTGAATTACAAAGTCATCATTTGACAACACAAATATAATAGAAATAATCATCCTAATTAGAGCTGAAAATAACTAAAACTAAGAGCAAAAGACCCTAACGTGCTCCGTCTCTTACCTACATATCCATTAGGATCCCTTCCATCAATGCTGTATTTGTCATTTAAATACATAGCTATATGAAGAGCATCTTCTGGTGATTTGGTCCATTCAAGGATTTTCTTGGCCCAATACATTCTCATGAAACCATGCATCTTGCCTTCCTTGACCAATTGAATCTGAGATGAATTCCACAACTCATCGTAAGTTTTTGCTTCCTCAAGCTGTCGCTTTGAATATAGAAATTCCCGTTTGTCATTCCTGAATAATACAATTATGAGTACATGCACAAAAAAAAATTACCACCCTGAAAAAACGAAAGATTTCCACTATGAAAAGGGATGAAATTATGTCCTAGGCATAGTGTACAAATCAACATCTCAAACATTTAAATATAATTTGATTTAATGCTAGTATTTTTCAAACTATTTGCCTTACTTTGCTCATCACCTGAGTTTCAAACCCACATCATCTTTCCATATGTTTCCCCTAATTATACTAATTTTCAGCAAATCATTAACATATTAATTTTTTTTCTATTCCATTATTCTAGACTTCTCCTTCCACTAAAAGACGGTAGGTTTCTGCCAAAATATCTACCTTTTTCAAATTTATTCACTGGCTGACACTTTTTACGGTTCCGTTTTCTTTTTTTTTTGTTGAGCCTTGCCTGGACATATTTAAGCATTTACAGAAGACCTCAAAATTGAGAATTATGCTTTTTTCACTATAGACATAAGGCATGTATTTGAATAACCAAACATATTCTAAGGTTCAAACAAAGACCTCGTACTATTACAGAGGCAAGTACAAAACTTTAAGGATGAGAAGACCACAAAGAGCATATCAGAAGATAGTCAGAAAAAGTAGCCTTTGAAAGTTCAAGAAAGTAGACTCCCAATGCCGTATCCAGGGGGGGGGTTTACCCGGTTTGAACCCCCCCCCCCCGAAATTTGTGACCGAGTCGGAAATAAGTCGAAAATTAGTAAAACCTAGGTAAAAATCAGTAAAATTAGTCGAAAACTGAGTCAAAAATTAGCAACCCCCCCCCCCTGAAAAAAAAATCCTCGATCCGCACTTATGTGAGTCTAAGACTCCCATAAGTTTTGGTTGAATTTATAATAGACGGTATTTTGATCGCTGTCTATAGGCAAAATACGTGAGGAAATCGCTCAAAATACCGCTATTTGAGGGATTTTACTGAGGCAATCTTCCCAATATGCCCCGAGTGCTATGACTTGGGGGGTACCGCGTCAAAGACTAAAAAAATAATTGTGTTATTCATTTGCATATTCCTGTAAAAATTTTCCCGGGGGGAGGGGGGATAATTTTACACCAACTGTGACAAACCCAGATCTAGGGTTTGTCATAAGATCTGTGTCAGGCACAGATCTAGATGTTTCTAGATCAAGAAAGATCTAGAAACAAAAGATCTCTGGCTTCGAGACCTGACGAAAACTAAGCAGATGTAGATCGGTCTCCTTTCTAGTTATTTCTGAAAGCGAGAAAAAGGGATCCTGAAATGCAGTTTTATTCAGTGTATTTAGCTTGACTAGTTTGGGAAGTGCTTGAGGAGTGGTATATAAATCTTTGACTGACAAAATAAACTAAGATTATTTATATCATCTTCAAATTTTCCGCATCTAAGATTTAGATCTACGACTTAACGTTTGAGTTTGGAATCTTAATTAGACTAGATTCAAAGACCTCACTACCTGATTTGGTCTACATTACATCCTTCTCAAAAATATAAAACATATCTCAAACACTTTTTTCAAAAATGAGTAAGAAAGCGAGGAGGATATATTAACCAGGTACTGGCTGAATTTGTAAAAATAAAACGCTGTATTTGCTCCACCCAGAAGATTAAGGCAAAAAAAAACCATCATGCCTGAACTATCCCTAGGGTTTGCCACAACTGATCCAAAATTATCCCCCCCCCCGCGGAAATTTTTACGGGAATTAGCAACTGAATAGCACAACCAGTTTTTTAATCTTTGCCGCAGCATCCCCCAAGTCACACCACTCGGGGCATATTGGGAAGATTGCCTCAGTAACCCTCTCCTCCCTTTACAGGGCCTGCATCATCTACCTACATAATCGGTAATGTCGATAACTGCCAGTTAATCACTAATCTGGAAAAATTAGTATCAATCACAGTAAAAGAAAGCATACGGTATTATGCAACGGGTCCTAAAGCAAGTATTTCTTCATAATATAATCAGACTCAGTCAGTTGGTCTCCGATTTCTCCAACAGAGCATACGGTTGCTTATGACTGTCGTCGGATAGACTCTAATGGCAGTTGGGACACTAAATATTGCACTACTTCTAACTCAAACACTAACAAAAAAAAATACTATGTTCTAAAAACAAATTCAAACAACATCATTCAGCTACTCACTTTATTTACAGACTTCATTCTCATTTTAATCCTTAAACAAAATACTATTCCAACCCCATAAAAGCTTAAAAACTATGAATTATTACTTTCCAGTAAAATTAATAAAGTGTGATATGCTGCCCCCTTTCCATCCAGCCCCAAGGATATTCTAGTTTGACAAATAGGTCATATAGATTAGATACATACCTATGATCATCTAAAGTTTTTCGTGCCCAAGGATAGGCGCCATCTAAATTGTCATAATTTTTCTGGTAAAAACAGAAATTGTCAGAAAGTTCTCTTCTAACTACGGCTTCTTCAAAAAAGGAATCATAGCCAGCCCTAGAATTAAAAATATGTTAGGAATGAGAAAACTAGGTTTTTTTTATAGAACACTTCTTGTAATTACACCCGTAGTTGGACCCAAGTAAAGAGCGAACTACGGCCCATAGCAATCAAATAGATCTTAGAACCCTATTTTCTAAGAAACTGTCTAATGCCTAATGGGAAACATTTTCCAACGATGTTGATTCAGAAATAATAAATATTGTTCAAATTTAACAGAAAATTAATCCGCAATTACTGATTTTTTCTTTTCTATTTTTAATTCTGAAAAAGAGCCTAAACTCTTCAAAATTGACGTCAACCCCTCCAAAAAAAAAAAATCTCAGAACTCGCCATTATCGAAAACCTCAGATTAAACTGGACTTACAGTTCCCCACCTTGAACAAAAAAGAAAATATCAACTTTGCATGGGCAGCAGTGACGAGTCCCCCTTTCCGTTTTTTCCCGAGGAGTGAATGCGTCGAGCCAGCAGTTGTAGAATATTGGGAGACAAGGCCGTACCCAGGAGAGGGGGGGTGGTGGTGACCCCCCTCCCCCCGAAATGTTTGTCTGACTCGTAAAAACGTAACAAAAAATATCTTTGAGTAACCACCCCCCCCCCCCCACCCAAAAAAAAAATCCTGGGTACGACCTTGTTGGGAGAGGACTTACTTAAATGGATATCATAATATCTTGTGCCCTTTTGAAGTTAAAAAAAAAGATCGCGCCATAGCATAGTGTGATTTTCTCCCAATTTGTGCTAAAAAGCATCATTTTCTATTCGAAGAGAGTAAAAAAGCCTGGGAATAAGAATTATAAGATAGCCCATTGGCGTGCAATCGTCTAAAACCCTTCAACGGAGGTTTATTGTTCCCCATCTTCAAAATTGAGGAAAATCTCGTTTTACCATAGTTAAAATACATGCCGTGTCTTTTCCTTGAGTTCCCAGAGGCGACTGAACTGAATCGAAGGTCGTAGATAATCACGAGGGGCTCATTTGAAATTGAATCAATCATTGTAGCCTTTTTTAAGTCACAAAAGACCTAGGGCCACAATGAAGTTTCTGCCAAGAAAACGAAAATGTTTGCCAAATATGGTCTGAATCCCAGTGAAAAATAGAAGATAGCCAATCGACTCAAAACTACTTCGAAGCTGTTAATAAAATCCTCCTCTCGCCTAAATCCCCCTCTCGCCTAAATCCCCTACCCGGCCAAACTGTTAAATTTTGTCACGGTTTTTCCGATAATTTGTACTATTATGTATAACAGCCCCTGTGATTCACCGTTCGCGAGTCTGTATAAATGTAGTATATTCTTCTTCCGGATATCACTGGACAAGTCTGAAAAAAAAAATTTGCCAAATGAATAAAGTCTTCACATATTCAAAATAAGCTCCTTTGTATGAGCCCAAGGTAAACAAATTGCTTTTCAGACAAACATTTTTTAGCATTTTAAAGACAGAAGCTGAGCTTGGCAAATGAAAATTTTAGAGAATTTGATATTTGAGCTAATTCTAGAAAGTTTTGTTCACCTGGCTCAACTACTTTCTTTAGAATATAGAAGAAAGTTATGTTTGCAAAGGCACTTTTTAAATAACAGATAGACGCTATACGTTTGGGGACCGAAATACTTTTTTCTCTTCCGCTGTTTTCACAAATTTCTTTATCACTTTTACAATTCCCCCATCCCCTCCCTCCACCCCATGTCCATGTGTTTGACAAAGGACTCATAGTCCTAACGAGCAAAATTTGACCTTTTTTGGAAGAGCTGGTGTAGATGATTTCTATCAAAGTTAGTGTAAGGAATGCAAAAAAATAAGAATAATTAAATAACTAATAAAATAAGAACAGTGTGCATTAAGAATAATCTCATTATACTAGTCATCTGGTTTACAATATACATATAATACAACGCTAGTTCCCTCTTTAGGGTTGGGTGAGAGTAGGGACAATTATCCTAAGGGGATGGGCGACAAGACGTCAAAGCATTAGATTAAAGGGGCGATGTGATTTCCTATATCCTCCTTCAAGGCCCTACCCAGGGGAGGGGGGGGGGGGGGTTAGGGGGTTTCACCCCCCCCCCCCGGGGGGGGGGGGGGGGGGGGTTGGGGGGTTTTACCAAGCCCCCCCCCGAAATGTTTGTCTGACTCGTAAAAGCGTAACAAAAACGGATATAAACCAATTTTTTATGCGTTTTTTTATGTTTTGAGTAAACCCCCCCCCCCCAAATCTTTGAGTAACCCCCCCGCCCCCGTAAAAATCCTGGGTACGGCCTTGTCCTCCTTCTGTATGACGGTATGTATAAAAATCTTACTGAGATTTCTGCTTATACTTCTTGACCTCTAAAATGGCTCTCTGCACACTAACGTGGCCATAGTGGAAGAATGGAGACATACCACTCAAAGAATCAATGTTGGGATCGTTGCGCTTTTCTGCGAAAAGCTTCAGTCTTTTAAGGCAAAATTCATAAAGGTTATGAAGGCCCTTCTTAGTTCCAGGAGTTGTCCAAGTTAACTCGGGAACTGTGCGATCAACTTCCAATGATGCAACAGCTTTGTCCCAGTCAACACGCTACAAAAATATAAAAAATATGACAGGTTACGATTATTATTTCCAAATTCAACAAGATTTGTTACTTTATCTGACAATTCCTAGTAAATTAAACAGATTGGCGATATTCTCACTCGGAAGTCGCAGACCTACTATCTAGAGCAAGTTTTGCATTAAATTGAGAAATAAAAACGACATTGGGATTCCCGTGTATTTTGAATTGGACGAATTCAACAATCATGTTTTGAATAGTCATTATAGTGTTATTAAATAAAAAAAAAAGTTTTTTTTTAACTAAAAGTAAGGAGCGACATTATAACTTAAATGAACAGAAATTATTCCGTATATGAAAGGGGCTGTCCCCTCCTCAACGCCTCGCTCTTTACGCTAAAGTTTTTTATTGTTTAAAAAAATAGAGTTGTGAGAAAGAGTCTAACTTTAGCGTAAAGAGCAAGACATTGAGGAGTGGACAGCCCCTTTCATATACGGAATAATTTATGTTCGTTATAAGTTTTAATGTCGCTCCTTACTTTCAGTTAAAAAAAATTGTTTGTTTTATTTAATTTTTGGACGTTTTTGAATTAATGCAGGTTTTGATTTTGGCTCACCTTAGATCAATAATTAAAACAAAATTGCATATTAATTTTACTTTTATTTGGTTAAATGGCTCGAAAGTTGTTATTTTTATTTACGAACGTTTTTATTAGTAATAAATATACGTAACTTACGAATTAACATACGTAACGAACTTCTATATTTATTACGTATATTAGGGGGTTTGCCCCCAAGTCAATACCTCGCTCTTTACGCTAAAGTTCGAATTTTGTTCCAATTCTTTAAAAATGACCCCTTAATCACAAAGGCCGTTAATTAGAATAAATTGCTCTTATGAAAGTACAAAAAAAGTCTTTGGCTTAAAGAGCGAGGTATTGACTAGGGAGCGAACCCAATCATATACGTAATAATTTCTGTTCGTTTTAAGTTTTGATGTTGCTCCTTACTTTCAGTCGAAAAACTTTTTTTTGTATTTAATTTTTGATCGTTTTTTAAATAATGCTGGGAAATCCGGTGCCCCCTTCATAGCAATGTCCCTTCCCCCATGAAAACTTCCTCCTAGGAAAGATCCTCCCACATAACCCCCGATACAACCCCCCCCCCACTACCAGAAAAAATCCCCCCAGAAAACGTCTGTATACTTCCCAATAACCAATACTATATGTAAACATTGGGTAAAGCTCATAACTTTCAGCCCTCCCCCCCGGGGACTTTGGGGGATTAAGTTATCCTAAAAGACATAGTTATTATATTTTCGACCATGCTGAACAAAATGGCTATCTCAAAATTTTGATCGGGTGACTTTGGGAAAGAAATGAGCATGGGAGGGGGCCTAGTTGCCCTCCATTTTTTTGGTCACTTAAAAAGGGCACTAGAACTTTTAATTTCCGTTGAGCCCTCCCACGATATTCTAGGACCACTGGGTCAATACGATCACCCCTGGGAAAGAAAACAAATAAACACGCATCCGTGATCTTTCTTCTGTCAAAAAATGCAAAATTCCACATTTTTGCAGATAGGAGCTTGAAACCTCTACAGTAGGGTTCTCTAATACACTGAATCTGATGGTGTGATTTTCATTAAGGTTCTATAGCTTTTAGGGGGTGTTTCCCTATTTTTCGAAAACCAGGCAAATCTCAGGCGTGTAACTTTTGATAGGTAGGACTGATCAAACTTATATATTTGAAATCAGCATTAAAATCTGATTCTTTTGATGTATCTATTGATATCAAAATTATATTTTTTAGAGTTTCGGTTACTATTGAGCCGGGTCGCTCCTTACTTACAGTTCGTTACCACGAACTGTTTGACTGAAATTTCCTTTGGATTAAGTAAGAATTTTTCACAGAAGAGGGGTTTTAAAGAGGAAAAAGAAACCAACTGAGGTTTTATTATAAAAATAATCCATGATGGTTTAAAAAATCGAGTGGGAAGGGAGCAAAGTAGGCATCGTTTTCCACAGAGCTAAGAATTTTGATTCTCAAGCAAATTTTTGATTAATCTGAGAGAACCTGACCTTCTCTGCAAAATTTATTGCATTCGTCATAGATTTTTGGATTTTTAGAAGTTAAATTACTAAAAAGAACAATTGAAAAATAGAAGGAAGATCAAATAAAAAAAAAATTGGCAGAAATATTTTCACTAAAAGAAGGTATACAGCAACTGATTTTGGAGGGAAGGGGTAAATTCCTCAAAAAGGGATGGAAAGGTAACTTATACAAAATTACCATAACTCAGGGAACAGTTGTCAAAATCCTGAAATTTCGCAGTGTGAACCTGAACCCCCCCCCCCACCTAGTATAGGCTATTTTACGTGCATGTATACTAAGGCTTGATTAACTCCCATGATCATTGTTACCATCTACAGTATATTTGACCCAATTCTAGCCTTTTTTTTCATATAAAATCTAGACAGTATTTTCGTAAAAATCACTAAAATAGTAGTGTTGAAAAAAAAATAGTCCTTTTTCACATTGAAAATATTTTAACAAACCTCCAAACTTAACATTAATTTGATTTTTCTAACTTAACAAAACTTACTAAGCTTAGTTATATACGTAATTGCAGTGAATTTATAAACTTCGTCCCTGTTCTCAAAGAAAATAACTAACTCAGATTATTTATATTTGGAAACTCAGAAGGTAGTGATTTATACATTTTGGAGTTACTCCTGTCCGTTCTTTTCTACTCCCGTTCTAAACTATACAGGTCTGACTCAATATATACCGTTAAATTTTAATTTTTTTTTTATTTTTCGAACTGGACATCATTAACAGTTCTACATTTGTTATGGTTTACAGTCTATCATCACTTCCTGTTCTAGTTACTACTTTTCCTGTTTGGAGTTACTCCTGTCCGATCTTTTCCCCTCGCGTTCTAAACTATACAGGTTTGACTCAATATATACCGTTAAATTTTTATTTTTTTTCGAATTGAACATGATTAACAGTTCTACATTTGTTATGGTTAACAGTATATCATCATTTCCTGCTCCAGTTACTCCTTTTCCTGTTTGGAGTCACTCCTGTCCGATCTTTCCTACTCGCGTTCTAAACTATACAGGTTTGGCTCAATATATATCGTTAAATTTTAATTTTTTTTTTATTTTTCGGATTGGACATGTTTAAAGTTCTACATTTGTTATGGTTTACAGTCTATCATCATTTCCTGTTCCACAAATGTAACTTGTAATCTCCCCCACCTTCAAAAATATATTTGTACCTTTTACCGACGAAAAAACAAAGTCAAGCATAGGGCTTAAACCATGACCCTGTAACTTATAGTCTTTTGATAACACGTTCTACCAACTGAGCTGGTGAGGCTTGCTTAGTTGGTTTTACACTTTAAATTACCTTAATTCGTACTTTCTAGAGACAGGAAATAAACAAATTACATCTTTGGTTTTTACGTCAGTTTTACGTCAATTTTTTGGGAAAAAACTGACGGGTAATCGGTATAGTTTACGGGCCTAGCCAACTAATATACACAATTTGAATTTTATTTTTAATTTTTCTCTGCATCTTCTACATTTATTTTATCCTTTTAAGTCCGTATTTTTTAAATATCACGTTATTTTAATTTATATTTTTCTCCCTATTTTACACTGAACCAGCCTTGTTGATTATATGGGCGAAATTTTCATAGACTAACCCCTTCTGCTGTGGATTCCACTGGCCTTAGCCCCTAGCTTTTCTTGTTATTTTTCTTTGAAAAGTTGCCATGGCTGATTAATTTTGCTGGACATCATTTATTCCTAATACACATTCTTTTGCTTAGTAGGAATCTGCCAAAATGTCTCACCCATAAAAAAATAAATTGAAAATATTGAGCTTAAGCCATAAATATATTGGATCAGGTACATACACAGAATAGGAATACAAAAATGCCAAGATTTTTACGATTTGTCTGAAATTACCAAATAACTGCCCTTTTCTCGGAGAGTTTTAACAAAATTGGCTTTCACAGTTTTGTCAGCATCCTATTAGCTTTTTCAAGTATTTAAATAAAAAGATATACGCCATATATAAACCGGAGATATACCTAAGGATAACTAAATTTAGCATCAAAAGATAGAACATTTTTTCCTTTCAGAATGTTGATTTTCAACTTATCCCGTAATATTTAAAGGTTAGAATTGCGACTACCTGAAAGAGTGCTTCTCAATATAGCTACTGTTATTAAATGTTAGAATTATTAAAGGTTAGAATTGCGACTACCTGAAAGAGTGCTTCTCAATATTGCTACTGATATTAAAGGTTAGAATTATCAAAGGTTAGATTGCGACTACCTGAAAGAGTACTTCTCAATATTGCTACTGATATTAAAGGTTAGAATTATTAAAGGTTAGAATTGCGACTACCTGAAAGAGAGTGCATCTCAATATTTCTACTGACATTAAAGGTTAGAATTATTAAAGGTTAGAATTGCGACTACCTGAAAGAGAGCTTTTCAATATTGCTACTGATATTAAAGGTTACAATTATTAAAGGTTAGAATTGCGACTACCTGAAAGAGTGCTTCTCAATATTGCTACTGATATTAAAG
>JAQQPU010002105.1:51613-71948 GCA_029168905.1 Artemia sp. Kazakhstan ARC1039 | reverse complement strand
CAGAGAAAGACATACACTTTAGACATTCAAACCAACAAAGACAAATATTTGGACTTGAAAACACCAACCCAGACATGCAGACAAATAGAATCAGACACACAAACAGAGAAAGACAGACACTTAAGACATTCAAACCAAACAAAGACAAATACTTGGACTTGCAAACATCAACCCAGACATGCAAACAAATAGAATCAGACACACAAACAGAGAAAGACAGAAACTTTAGACATTCAAACCAAGAAAGACAAATTCTTGGACTTGCAAACACCAACCCAGACATGCAAACAAATAGAATCAGACACACAAACAGAGAGAGACAGACACCTTAGATATTCAAACCAACAAAGACAAATACTTGGACTTGCAAACACCAGCCCAGACATGCAAACAAATAGAATCAAACACACAAACAGAGAAAGACAGACACTTTAGACATTCAAACCAACAAAGAAAAATACTTGGACTTGCAAACACCAACCCAGACATACAAACAAATAGAATCAGACACAAACAGAGAAAGACAGAGACTTTAGACATTCAAACCAACAAAGACAAATTCTTGGACTTGCAAACACCAAACCAGACCTGCAAACAAATAGAATCAGACACACAAACAGAGAAAGACAGACACTTTAGACATTCGAACCATCAAAGAGAAATTCTTGGACTTGCAAACATCAACCCAGACATGCAAACAAATAGAATCAGACACATAAATAGAGAAAGACAGACACTTTAGACATTCAAGCCACCAAAGACAAATACTTGGACTTGCAAACACCAACCCAGGAATGGAAACAAATAGAATCAGACACACAAAGAGAGAAAGACAGACACTTTAGACATTCGAACCAACATAGACAAATTCTTGGACTTTCAAACATCAACCCAGACATGCAAACAAATAGATTCAGAAACACAAACAGAGAAAGACATACACTTTAGACATTCAAACCAACAAAGACAAATACTTGGACTTGAAAACACCAACCCAGACATGCAGACAAATAGAATCAGACACACAAACAGAGAAAGACAGACACTTTAGACATTCAAACCAACAACGACAAATTCTTGGACTTGCAAACACCAACCCAGACATGCAGACAAATAGAATCAGACACACAAACAGAGAAAGACAGACACTTTAAACATTCAAACCAACAATGACAAATACTTGGACTTGCAAACACCAACCCAGACATGCAAACAAATAGAATCAGACAAACAAACAGAGAAAGATAGACACTTTAGACATTCAAACCACCAAAGACAAATTCTTGGACTTGCAAACACCAACCCAGACATGCAAATAAATAGAATCAGACACACAAACAGAGAAAGACAGACACTTTAGACATTCAAACCAACAAAGAAAAATACTTGGACTTGCAAACACCAACCCAGACATGCAAGCAAATAGAATCAGACACACAAACAGAGAAAGACCGACACTTTAGACATTCAAACCAACAATGACAAATTCTTGGACTTGCAAACACCAACCCCGACATGCAAACAAATAGAATCAGACACACAAACAGAGAAAGACAGACACTTTAGACATTCAAACCAACAAAGACAAATTCTTGAACTTACAAAAACCAACCCAGACATGCACACAAATAGATTCAGCCATACAAACAGAGAATGACAGGCACTTTAGACTTTCAAACCAACAAAGACAAACTCTTGGACTTGCAAACATCAACCCAGACATGCAAACAAATAGATTCAGACATGCTAACAGAGAAAGACAGGCACTTTAGACATACAAACCAACAAAAACAAATTCTTGAACTTGGAAACACCAACCCAGACATGCAAACAAATAGATTCAGACATACAAACAGAGAATGACAGGCACTTTAGACATTCAACCCAACAAAGACAAAGTCTTGGACTTGTAAACACCAACCCAGACATACAAACAATTAGATTCAGAAATGTAAACAGAGAAGGACGGGCACTTTGGACATACAAACCAACAAAGGCAAACACTTGGACTTGCAAACAACAACCCAAACATACAAACAAATTGATTCAAAAAAGTATTTAAAAAAAATGTGGGGGCCCGGGGGGGCTTTGGGGCCCCGGGGGCCTTTGGGGGCCTTTGAGGGCCCTGGAGGCCTTTGGGGGCTTGGGGAGCATTTGGGGGCCCTGGAGGCCTTTTGGGTTCCGGGGGGATGGGGCCCTTTGGGTTGGGGGATGCGTCCCTTTGGGGTTGGGGTAGGGGACCCCACAACACTGTTCAAATGGAGCTTGTGTATTATAACGACCACAGAGTTTCACCCCAAATCCTCTTCTAAATCATCTTCTAAAATCATCTTCTAAAATGTCTCAAACTGTTTCGCCCAAATCATCTTCTAAAATGTCTCAAACTATTTCGCCTAAATCATCTTCTAAAATATCTCAAACGGTTTCGCCCAAATAATCCCTAAACATAATTTCTGCGTGTTGCTTTTGCTTTGGCATCCTTGCGCAGTCACATTTGAAATTCCCAGGAAAAAATTCCCACGTTAATCTCTTCATCTCATATGTGTTCCTAGCTACACTATTAAGGTTTTGATAGAATATTAATATTTATCTCTCTGACCTAAAGATCAAAGAAGCCATATCTAAAAATAGAATATAAATTTATCGCTAAGCCTAAAGACCAAGAAGCCATATTTAAAAATAGAATTTCTATCTGTTTAGAGTCCCGCATAATTCCTAGGAAACAAGTGATGTCATTTTTAATCCCGTTAGACTCGATCAATAATTCCCAGCCGATTATGCAAACCAATTTCTCAGAAATTTTCTCCCCCTCTTTTATGTAAATCAATTTCTCAGAAATCCACTTCCCCCTCGAGTCGATCAATACATCTCTTCCCATTACTGCGCATGTGCAAACTTCGCCCTGGAGTCATTACACCTAGACGAACAACAAATAAATCGAACTTGACCCCATTAGACTCGATCAATAATCCTTGAATAAATTATGTAGGCTTGGCGTTAAACTTAATTGTAGATGGCAGCACATGTGTTCGTACGGAAGATATTAGGTCATTCCTACTGGTACATCACAAGAAAAGAAACAGCAGGGACCGTTAGTTCGTTTTTTAATTATATTTTCAACAAAACAGACTGCACCGCAAAAAAAAGTGGTGCTTTCTATCATTTTGTGCCACAAAAGATCGGTTTTTACGCAAAGAGAAACAAAATGCATGAAATGATTTTTCTAAAACAACCAATCGATTTCTTGTGGACTAAAACCCTACACTAGAGGTTATGAACGTAAAATCGTAAAACTAGTATAATCGCATTTTTACACGTTTAACATGCATCTCCATATATGTATTTACAAATTTATTTTTCTTCCACCATGGTTATCAGGCCACAAGATGGCAGAGAAATGTCTAATGGCTAATTCAAATGCTAATGTTCATGTCTCCGTGCCTCTTATATATTCGTCTTAATAGCTCCATCTTAAAGCGTCATATGTAAAGGTACATCGTAAAGCGCAATTTGAACGTTTAGCAAGCATCTCTATATATCTATTTATATATATTTTTTCTTCTACCGTTGCTAGCAGGCCACAAGATTGCAGAGAAATATCTAATAGCTTATTCAAAAGCTATTGTTCATATCTTCGCGCCTCTTATATATTCGTCTTAATAGCTCCATCATAAAGCACCATATGTAAAGCTCCATCGTTAAGCGCCTTTTGAACGTTTAGCAAGCATCTCTATATATCTATTTATATATATTTTTTTCTTCTGCCATAGCTAGCAGGCCACAAGATTGCAGAGAAGTGTCTAATGGCTTATTCNTAGCTAGCAGGCCACAAGATTGCAGAGAAGTGTCTAATGGCTTATTCAAAAGCTACTGTTCATATATCCGTGCCTCTTATAAACTCGTCTGAATACCTCCATCGTAAAGCGCCATATGTAAAGCTCCATTGTAAAGCGCCATTTAAATGTTTAGCATGCATCTCTACACTTCTATTTATATACATATATTTTTTCTTCTACCATGACTAGCAGGCCACAAGATTGCAGAGAAATGTCTAGTGGCTTATTTAAAAGCAATTCATATCTCCGTGTAGCTCCATCGTGGAGCACCATTGGGCACATACAATTGCACCTTTCGGTTTCATTTCTGGAGTAAGAAGGCGGGGAAGCATAGCAAGGGTATTGTTGTAATCTCCATGGTCGAAAACCCTTAAATATAGGTGAACAGTCTCACCTTTTTTATGCTCCTCCTTCCAGCCTCCTTAACTGAAAACTTAAAAGTGCGTTTTGAAAAAGCTGTCTAATGAAAACTATCATTTGTTTAGTTTCATGAAGATACTTAAATTTTTTATCTGTAGCTTTTTAAATGTACCGATGACAACACACCCCTCCGGCTCTTTATCTGTGTGACGAGCTTGCAACAACAAGCTTGTGGGAAAGTTTATGAGAGGCAGGAAGTAATTTGCATTTATTGCATTACTTTAACAAAAACTTATGTTGACTTCCTCAGTTTCAGTGTCTAAGCTACACAAAGATATTCTTATAACGTTTAATATGTAGATTTAAAAAAAAAAACAGCATAAATTAATTTAATACAAAACGTCTCCAATGGAAGTAAAAGGTGAAGTTGAAACTTAAAACGAACAAAAATTGTTGCTTTGCAGATTACCCAATATTCATATAATTATAAAACTGGCCCTTTACTGAAAACTGCGCTAGTTTGTGGTTTTAAGAAAAGCACAATTGTATGATAAAAGTTGTCGACGAAATCGTGACCGATGAAAGGTTATTAGTAGCTTTGTATATTTTTTTTTTATTTACTGTAAGTCACTTATGGAGTTTTATCCTTCCAAGAGAATTTTTTTCTTTTTTTTTGGGGGGGGGGTCTGTTTTGTGTTTTCGGTAAAGCACTAAATTTTAGAATCTTAAAAATATTCGAAAACATCAACAGTCACTTTATTTGAACAAGTTTCGTAAACGAATCTTGTCTAATCTGCGAAGCAATAATTCTTTGGTCGTTTTAAGTTTCAACTTGGCTCTTTACTTCCGTATGAATAACTTTGCTGTTTTAATCCATATAAGTATATATTATATTTGTGTTTAACGTGATTATTCGTTTTTAATTTCCATTCGTTTTGACGTCGGAGGATCTTTCCATTAAGGAGGTTTTCACGGGGGAAGGGACAGTGCTACGAAGGGGACGCAAGATTTCCCAGCATTATTTAAAAAACGATCAGAAATTAAATTTAAAAAAAAACAAGTTTTTCATCTGAAAGTAAGGAGCAGCATCAAAACTTAAAACGAACAGATGTTATTACGTATATGATTAGGTTCACCCCCTAGTCAATACCTTGCTCTTTACGCTAAAGTTTTTTTTAGTACTTTCATAAGAGCTATTTATTCTAATTAACGGCCTTTGAGATTAAGGGGTCCTTTTTAAAAAATTGGAACAAAATTCGAACTTTAGAGTAAAGAGCGAAGTATTGACTAGGGGGCGAACCCCATGATATACGTATTAAAAATATATGAATATAGAAGTTTGTTACGTAAGTTAATTCGTAAGTTACGTATATTTATTACTAATAAAAACGTTCGTAAATAAAATTACACAACTTTCGAGAAAGCCATTTAACCAAAAAAAGGTAAAATTACTATGCAAATTTCGTTTTAATTATTCATGTACGGTGAGCCAAAATCAAAACCTGCATTAATTAAAAAACGGTCAGAAATTAAATTCAAAAAAAGTTTTTTAACTGAAAGTAAGGAGCGACATTAAAACATAAAACGAACAGAAATTATTCCGTATATGAAAGGGCTGTCCCTTTTCGAAGCCTCGCTCTTTGCGCTAAAGTTTGACTCTTTCTGACAACTTTATTTTTGAAACAACAAAAAACCTTAGCGTAAAGAACGAGGCGTTGAACAGGGGACATCCCCTTCCATACACGGAATAATTTCTTTTCGTTTTAAGTTTTAATGTCGCTCCTTACTTTCAGTTAAAAAAAAAACTTGCTTTTTTATATTTAATTTCGGTAGACAAATCCGGAATGAAATTGCGTCACAATTATTGGGTTTATACACGAGCTTCAGAAATTTGAACTAGGAATATGGTATAAATGCTAAAAATGATAATATGAACGACGCGGAGCCTATTCTTCAAAACAAGATATAGGATCAATTCTAGTATGCCAGTACTTTTAATACTGCTTTAACATTTGTTAGAGATCCGCAGTTTTTCTACAGAGTACTTAAAATAATAGATTAAAATGACAAAATATTTTGACAGTGTTCCATAATTTTCTTTTTTTTTCTTATCCTTGCGTCATTACATGCGTCAACTGAGTTTAACCACAAACCACATTTTAGTTGAGTATTTCACAGCGTATTAAACTAATCGTAGATGTGGTCCTTTTTAAACCAGCATTGATAGTTTTTCATCTCATTGTATTTCATTTTTTTTAAGTTCCTTTTCCTTTACGTGCTGCAGCGTCTGACCTTGAGTTGGATTCGGATTAAGTCTAAAAGCATAACTTTTTTAAACTAACTTGGTTTTCTAAAAACATTACAATGATAGTTTTTCACTGCATTGGTTTTTCTTTTCTTTTCTTTTTTAGCTCATTTTCCTTTTTGTGTTGTAGAGTTTGACCATGAATTTGATGCGAATCTTTTACCATGAGTTTGAAAGCGTAACTTTTTTCAAACGAAATTAAAATGAACATAATTTTCTATATACGGAGAAGGGAATATCATGAGCTTTTTTACGAAGAAGTTTTTCAAGTGCCTTCCTAAAAGCATTTTATAACCCAACAAAAGCAAACAGTTGGTAATTTCAAAAATTTTATTTGCCATTCGCTTTGCGAAACATTAGAATAAACCATTTTACTGTTTAAAGCAATAAGCAAATACAACTAAATGAACCCTTTAATTCTCTAAGAACTCGAAGATATACATTAAAATTTTATCACGTTGTTCTTGCGTAAGAGTGCTTATTCTTAAAGCAGTGAATGATTATTTTTGTCACCTTAGCATAGAAAATGGCGCTTGAAGGTGTCAACAGACAGGCCTTAAACTTCCGCCATCCTCCATATTGATTTGAAGGGTCTCTAATTGATCGTTTGAAAATTTGGCAATAGAATGACACTTTTGGCGCTTAAGGCACCCCAACCTCCACAAAAGATCCATTAGCCTCCCCTTGATAGCAGGAACGTAACTTTCCAATACATTATAACTGCTAGGCCCGACACCAACTTGGCTTTTTTTAACAAGCACTTGTCCTACCGAGCGTTTTTTTTTCTACCGAGTGTTATTTCTGCCGTTACTACTCTAGCGCTTACACACTGGACGGTAAACATTCTACCGTCGCAACATCATTCAATTAGAGATCTGACCTGACAATCAATTTTAATTAACAATTAATCTTAATCAATGACTGAACAATGAGAAAAATAGTTATATTGCGGCTGTGATACAAAAGATGGGTCAAATTTTAATAGTTCTTAACCGTCTTTGCAAGTAATTCCTTTTGTAATTTAAATGAAGAAAAGGCATTTATCTAATGAAGCAGGAGGCGCTTGAAGCAAGATGGAATCACTTTGCTACCTCCCACGTAACAAAAATCGGCTTCGCTTCTTCAATTGATGCAATTCTTGAGGTATGTTCGACTTTCGAAGCAGTTGTTTGTTAAGCAGGTGCAAGTTTAGGACTAATTATCCTGTATTTGTTCAACTAAAAGAGCTTCTTTGTATTTTCATTGAAAATAATTGAAAAAACGAAAATTTTGCCCCTCCCCTACAAACCAAAAAATGCACCGTATGCTCCCCTCCCATATTCGTATGAATTTATTCCCCGCACAGGCACTTGGGAGGGGAGAAGCACTTAAACTGAAAGCTTTTCTGAAAACCAATAGGTAGAAACTTTCTTAATGCAAAAGAATTTCAAATATTTCCAAAATGGTATTTATTTTAGGGCATATAAATTATATTAATACTTTTTTTTTAGTTTAGGATAAATATGCTCTGATTTGTTTAGGTTCGAAGGCAGGGGTAATTTGGGCCCAACCCACTAACACTTTTCTGGGTACTTCCTATCAACTAGAAAATCAATGAATTAGATTAGGAAATTTCCTAATTTAACAATTTCTGGATACTTCCTAGTGAAATAATCTAGATTATTTATCATTATTTTTTTTTTACAGTTGCTCTCTCAAGAAGCCCTCAGCGAAAAAAAAACGCCAGTTGTGTAAGCATGCATTAGTTCCATAAGTGCGTGCGTTAAAATGAGCGACCGTTTATTTTGCCGTTCGTTTATTGTAGTGATGGCTGAATTGCCGCCATTGGCGTTTGTTTTACTGAGCGTTTTCTTTTACCGCCCAATTCGTAAGCCTTAATACTCTCCTATAGGCATATTAGAAAAGCCAAGTGTGTCTCGTGTCTTAGGAATACTGTGGAAATTGTCAATAAAAAATGTTCATTCTGTATTAACTGCAGACTAGGGAGAAATGTGATACCACGTTGCAGTATAGCCTATGTTTTCCGTCGTTTTGCCGCAAAAAACTGCACTTTTATCCAGAAGAAGATCAAGTTGCTAATTATCGAAAATTTTGAGATAGTCAAACGATTTTAAGATTATCGAAAGACTATTCGTTCGTAGAGTAACACAGTCCATACAAAATACAACGTTAATGTACACGTTTATTTAAAGCTTCGTTTGACAAAGGTGATTCACTTGATTTTTGCTAAATTTTTGTACAATGGTAAATAATTTGCGCATCAGCTATTTTCGAGGAAGGCCGGTGGGTTATTGTGTAGATGGGGAGGGGGGGACCGATGCCTCCAAAAAAATCATTTTTATGCCCAATTTTCGAACTCTCCGTGAGCCTCCATATAGTTATTGAAGATTAAATGAGGGGGGGGGGTTAATTCCTCTATTCCTTTTCGTTTTGGGTTTTATTTATTCTTCAATAGCAATTTCTGGCTGTTTTAAGTTTCAATAACTTTACAAAGTACCTTATAACGGCTAATATTTAGTAACTTAATAAGCTTACAAACTGTAAGGTGTACTAAAAATGTGGTTCAATCCTGTTTTCTAGGTCTATAATAAGAGAAAGGTTTAGATGGCTAGGTTTTGCGGATGAAGGATGACAGATTGTCCTTGTCAACCAACCGTCTAGGGCCAAACAAAGATGGACGTCGTCACCGAACGGGGTGGGAAGATGTCGTAAGGAAAGATTAAAGAGAAATGGGAATTTCCTGCGAGGGTGTAAAGAGGGAGGTTTTGAATAGATTGGGACGGAAGAGGAGCGTGCGTGTTGCGTTGGCCTCAGGTGGTTTGGTGCTGCAGTAAGTTGTTAGTAATAGTAGTAGTTAAATTTAAACCATTAAGGGATTTTATTTCTGCTCCTGACACTCCAGCTTTTTGACACTCCATCCAAATAAAACTTCAGCTTTTCGGGGGCGGTAGCATCATATATATTCGCAGAAATTTCTATTCTTTTAAAGTTTAGCTCCATTCTTTTTTCTAGCTGCTACGAAATTTAGGCTTCATTTTCGATTCATTTTACTTTCGGCTCGGTTAAGCTTGTATTCTCCTAGAAGCTTATCTTTGCTCCTTTGAAGTTCTAAGCCCGGTCTTTACTTTCCATCGAAAATAAAAATTTTAATTTTATAATTTAGTGTACGAAGGTGCGTATTACATCTTTTGCAACATAATGTAGGCGAAAAAACGAAAAACAGACAGAAATGATTTTCAATTACCCTGATGGCCAGCTAACTGTATCCAAGGGTATCTCTGCTTCTTGTATGTCTGAATGAATGGTGACCAACTCACAACACTCCTAACTTTTTTCCATCCAGAAGCCTGTAAAGAAGATTTCAGTAAAAGTAAGATTTAAAATGTGTAATATAACGATGAAAAAATTGGATATGTTGTTCGATATTTTTTCGTCTATTTGTCATTAAATTCTCACCTTTCCCTCGGCATTTCCTTTCCACTGAGCCATAATAATATATACGAAAATGGTGCACATAAAAATAACATGTATTTAATTTTGACAAAACAAACAATAAAAAATTATTTGTTTTAGTACAATAGCCCCCTCCCTTGACAAACACGCAAAATTATTCAACAGGAATTAAGTGCTACATATATAAATAAATCCAGCTCTTAAAATTGAATTTGAGTAAATAAAGCAAACTCAATTTAAATAAAACAGGGGCTAATACACAGTGTACAGATAGTAATAGTGAGGCAAGAAGAAGTAAACAAATATTGCATCATAAGCGCTAGTTTATTAGATTAATTGTGAAACCCTTGCACACGTTTTATTGACGCAAGCCTGACTTCCAGCTTGAATTATAATACCATGATCTCGATCAGGTACATGCGCATAAATGACTCAGGGCATATGGGGGAAGGGGGTTCAAGAACGCACAGAAAAAATAACCAAACTATGTGAAAAGTAAGGGAAAGAAAAATGTATAAAATGAAGAGCACAGAAAGTGGAGTAAAAGGCTTAATTGCGTATGTGGTCTGAGTTGATAGAATGCCATTTAATGGTCTTAAATTGTAATCATATCTCGTCCATTGTATAGGATTTTAGCTCAAACATCGTTAAAAATATAAGTTTCATAAAGTTTTGAGCAATTCTCATTTATTTTTATAAAGTGACATGGTTTTTATTTTAATGTTTGATTTCAATATAACTTTTCAGGCTGATTCCCTGTAATTAATGATTTTTTTCAAAATAGCCAGTCGTTTCAGTTTTTTTCTACCTTCTTTTTTACAGGCAGATTTTTTGTCCCTAAATACTTTTCGTTAATTTCCTTGTGCAACTTTTTATCCTAATTTCAAAACAACGAAAATAACTTTTATATCGACCATAGCTGTCACGCTATGCACATTTCAAGCCGCTTTAACCAAAGAACATTCATGACCAGCTTTTTAGAACTGCTTCAGAACCTTATCATATTACTAAATTGACTTTCTTTTCGACTGCTATTTCCGACCAGCTCATACCAAAGGAGTTAGAGACCTTGGAATATTTTCGATAAGGCAAGACCAAAATGACTTAAAGGACCTGGAATACGTTCAATAATCCCAGACTAAGGAGTTATCGGACTTTGTATGTTTTCAGTTAGCCTATTTCAAAAAGGGTGGCCGAACCTGAAAGAATTTCGAGGTACAAGTCCCATCGGCCTTAGAATATGCTCGACGATTATCAAACCTACCCTCAGCTTCCGGACCCAGACCAAAAGGTATTACAGGGTTCGAACGACTTAAAATTTATAGTGTCTCTGTTGAAACTATTACTTTCTACAAAGTCTGAATAAAATATGGTAATCCCTTTTGTTAGATGTACTGATGACAAGATTTAGGGGCTCATCTAACTCCCTCCCTCCCGTGTTTGAAGATACAAACCTCTGAAATATACATCTTGAACACGCGCCTTCGCTTTTCACTAAGCTTAGTTGAGATATGTCAACCTCTTCTGCTGTAGGCCTGTGTGTTGATAACAACTACTTTGTTGATAACAACAACTTAGGGACTCCCCTATTCCATCTCTAACAGAGGTTGAGTCGGATTCCATTAAGTCTGTAAAAATTTTCCTAAGATAAAAGTTATGAAAAATTGCCAGAAAAGGGCATTTTTTCTAAAACTATAAAATTTTGCCCTTTATATATTTTCCCCAAAGTAAAAGACTTACTTCAGCTAAGTGTGATGATTCGCTACCTTCTTCTGCTAGAACTCCTCGCAACAAGAATTCAAGGACCCCTCCCCATTCAGGCTAACGCAAAGGTTGTTTCTGGCCCAGATCCACACATTGCAAACCAAAATCTGGTCTTGCCTTCCACAAAATTTGGTTCAACCATCCCTTCCCCCCATAGCGGACGCAAAGAGGGTGGAGATACAAAAGGACCAACTAGGACGCTTACTTTCACTTTTTGCAAAGTTTGAATGAGATTTGGTAGCCCCATTGTTATATATTTTCCGTCAAAAGCTATATACGACGAAAAGAATTTGGGGCCAATCGCCTCCTCCCCCTTCAGAGCGTCGATAGGATATATATCTATAAAATTTACCATTAGAACACTTACTTTTATGATCAACCAAGAATAGCTCAGATCCGATAAACTATTCTACTACACGTCCTAATGACAATAATTTTAAGGACCCTTATCGCAACCCCAACAGAGGCTGGGTCGGATTTTAGCCTCAAAAGGGCATAAATAGGATGCTGATAGTTACTTCCTACCTAGTCTGGTCAGCACCCAACTATCCCTTTTTGTAGATTTCCTAGTGACAGGAAATGAAGAGCCTCTCCCCCACATCCTCAGCACTAGGGGAATTGTGGTCATACAGCCTAAAAACACAAACTATGACACTAATTTTTGCTTCTTATCAGGTTCGGCAGGAATATAGCGACCTCTTCTCATACCTGAGTAAATGACAAGAGTCTGAAAACATATTCCACTTCGTTCAACCTGTTAGTTGCTTTGCAGCTAGACTTGCCTTCAAGGATCAAAACCATACATCCACATGAATTCCTAGAAAATTCGAGCTACAGACCGCTTATCACGATATAAAAAAGATTTTATTTCCGGATTCCCAGACTAACTTTTAAAGAATTAGAGCTATTAAGACAGATCTGGAACATCTATAGAATTTTCGATGTCAGGGTTTAAAGAGATGATTTTTATGCTCAGCACGGGCCCGTTGCTAAATGATACCCGAGATTTCTACCTTTGGTTTTAGGGATATTTAAACTTAAGTGTGTAATTTTGCTTGCTCTTTATGCTATTTATATGACTGAAAAAACCTTCCGATTTCGGTAAACCTATTCGGTAAAAAACAGATTCTGCAAAAATTGTCCAACTGTAAACCTCAGAGGCCACTGATCACGTGAAAAAAAAGCTGTGGTGTTGCACCGTAGAAAAAATAAACGGAATTTTAAGACTTATGTTTTGAAAATGTCCAAATATCTGTTTGGTTTCTGATGCCTATGTTTCGTATTCAATTTTATTTTTTAAATACAATATTAACAATATCAAAGATATTCTTAATATCCTTTTAATTCTGCAGAAAACCGGTTTATTAACAAAATCAAAGATATTCTTAATATCCTTATAATTCTGCAGAAAACCGGTTTATAAAAAATCCATTTATAAGCGCGACAGGGCTGCCTAAGTAAAGAACGATGTTGGCACAATGTATTATTATTATTATTATTATTTTCCATATCAGGGCATTTCGTATCGAAGGAGTTGTCGTGGAAACTTCGAAAATGGTTCATTCGATTGGAAATTGGAATGGCTAGTGCCCTTTTTAATAGTTGAAAATGATTGGAAGCTAGCTAACACCCCTTCCACGCCCACCATTTCCCCAAACACAACCAATCAAAATTTTGAGATAGCCATTTTGTTCAGCGTAGTTGATTTCCGAATAGAAATTACGTTTTTGAGGAGGACAGTCCCCCACAGACCCCAGGGCAAGTGTTTTAAGTTATTCCCTGGGGGCATATAAGAATGGTGTTGGCACAATGTATTATTTATTATTTTTTCCTTTAGACCAGGGCACTTCGTATCGAAGGAGTTGTCGTAGAAACTTCGAAAAGGGCTCATTCAATCGGAAATTGGAGTGGGTTGTGCCCTTTTTAATAGTCGAAACTTATTGGAAGGCAACTAACACCCCTTCCACGCCAACCATTTCCCGAAGCACATCCAATCAAAATTTTGAGATAACCATTTTTTTCAGAGTAGTTGATTTCCAGATAGAAATTATGTTTTTGAGGAGGACACTCACCCAAAACCCTCAGGGTAAGGGTTGTAAATTTTGCCCTGGGGGCATATAAAGTTTTTTTTTTACAGAAAGCGTTGTCGTAGAAACTTAAAAAGGCTCATCCGATTGGAAATTCAAAGGGCTAGTCACCTTTTTATTAGTCAAAAGTGATTGGAGGGCAACTAACCCCCCTCTCACGCCCACCTTTTCCCCAAACTTATCCAATCAAAATTTTGAGATAACCATTTTGTTCAACGTAGTTGAAAGTTTAGGAAATTAGATCTTTGAGGATGACAACCTTCCCTCCCACAACCCTCAGGGCAAGGGTTGAAAGTTATGCCCTGGGGGATATAAGTTTTTTTTATAGAAAGCATTGTCGTAGAAACTTCAAAAAGTGCTCATTCGATTGGAAATTGAAATGGCTAATGCCCTTTTTAATAGTCGAAGGAAACTAACACCCCTTCCAATCCCACCATTTCCCTAAACACATCCAATCAAAATTTTGAGATAGCCATTTTGTTCCACGGCAGTTGAAAGTTCTGGAAATTATACCTTTGAGCAGGGCACTCCCCCCAAAGTCTCCAGGGCAAGGATTATAAGTTATGCCCAGGGGGCATATAAGGTTTCTATAGAAATCGACGTTGTAGAAACTTCAAATGGGCTAATTCAATTGGAAATTTAAAGGGCTAGTGTCCTTTTTAATAGTCAAAAGTGATTGAAGGGCAACTAACCCCCCTCTCACAACCACCATTTCCCCAAACATATCCAATCAAAATTTTGAGATATCCATTTTGTTCAACGTAGTTGAAAGTTCTGGAAATTAAGTCTTTTAGGATGATAACCCCCTCAGAGCCCTCAGTGCAAGGGTTGTAAGTTATGCCTTGGGGGCATATAAGATTTATATAGAAAGTTGTTGTAGAAATTTCAAAAGGGGCTCATTTCATTGGAAATTGAAAGGGTTAGTGCCCTTTTTAATAGTCGAAAGTGAGTGGAGAGTAATTTACCCCCTCTCACGCCCACCATTTCCCCAAACACATTCAATCAAAGTATAGAGATAGCCATTTTGTCCAACGTAGTTCAAAGTTCTGGAAAATATTTATTTGAGGATGACAAACCCCTCAGAGCCCCCAGGGCATATGTTATAAGTTATGCCCTGGGAACATATAAGGCTTTTATAGATAGCGTTGTCGTAAAAACTTCAAAAGGGGCTCATTCAATTGCAAATTGAGAGGGCTAGTGGCCTTTTTAATAGTTGAAAATGATTGGAGGGTAACTAACCCCCCTCTCACGCCCACCATTCCCCCAAACACATCCAATAAAAATTTTCAGATAGTCATTTTGTTCAACGTAGAAGAAAGTTCTGGAAATTCGGTCTTTGAGAATGACAAGCCCCCCCCCCCCAGCCCTCAGGGCAAGGGTTGTAAGTTATGCCCTGGGGGCATGTAAGGTTTTTATTGAAAGCGTTGTCGTAGAAACTTCAAATGGGCTCATTTGATTGGAAATTGAAAGGGCTAATGCCCTTTTTAATAGTTGAAAGTGATTGCAGAGCAACTAGCGCCCCTATCACGCCAACCATTTCCCAAACACATCCAATCAAAATTTTAAGATAGTCATTTTGTTTAACGTAGTTGAAAGTTCTGGAAATTAGGTCTTTGAGGATGACTCCTCACAGCCCTTAGGGTAAGGGTTGTAATTTATGCCCTTTGTGCATATAAGGTGTTTATAGAAAGCGTTGACGTAGAAACTCAAAAAGGGCTGATTCGATTGGAAATCAAAAGGCCTGGTGCCCTTTTTAATGATCAAAAGTGATTGGAAGACTTGATCTTTTTGTAGTAAAGATCGATGTGGGTACATTGTATTATTATTTATTTACTTTCGGGGCTACTTCTGCTCTTAAAATTTAACCAAATCAAAATAGCGTAAGTTTATCCAAGCTATCAAAGAAAGTAAACAGATTTTTTTGCGAATGGTATCTTTCCATTTCAGGTCAAATAGAGGGGGTAGGAAACTAAATTAAACACTACTATTTGTGTCCAGATTTTTAAAAGGGTATATATGTTGTTAAAAAATGCTGAAAAATTTTCTCCAGCAGGCCTAACTATAAAGTCTTAAAAAAACGAAAAGATTTAAAGTATTATTTTCCTTTTCCCGGAAAAGACAATGTCAATACAAAACGAACAGAAATTAATTGAAAAAATTTTTTCCACAAAATAAGTTTTTCAAAGAAAAGTAAAGAACTCCATTAAACCAAAAATGAGCAAAAATAAAATCAAATAATTTACCGTGCGTGAAACTACCACAAATCAGCATCGATAAATAAATGAAACCCAAAACGAACAGAAATTACAACAAATAACCGACTCAAACTCAAAACGAGCAGAAATTAACATGAATTGGGCTCAAAACCCCGATGCCTTCCCAAGGCCAGAATATAATTTGCACTTTACTAAAAAAAAATACAAATGAATGTGCATAGTCAGTTTAATATACATGTACTGATTTTTAGTAATCAAAATGTTAATATTATTTGATTTATTAAAGTTATAAAAGTAAAAACATTTATATTTTTTCAGTAAAGTGCAAATTATGTTCTGGCCTTGGGAAGGCATCGGGGTTTTGAGCCCAACTCATGTTAATTTTTGCTCGTTTTGAGTTTGAGTCGGTTATTTGTTGTAATTTCTGTTCGTTTTGGGTTTCATTTATTTATCGATGCTAATTTGTGATAGTTTCACGCATGGTAGATTATTTGATTTTATTTTTGCTAATTTTTGGTTTAATGGAGTCCTTTACTTTTCTTTGAAAAACTCGAACCCGGTGTTAGGCTCTTTTTCTGTCGGTAAAAAGATAAATGTTTTTGAGATTAGATTCGCTTTGGGTAATAGTTGAACATACCAACAAAATTTACATTGAACCATTTGACACGTGTAGATGGAGAAATGATTCGATTAAAGGGGTTTTGGGGCCGGGGTCTTATCTTTTCATAAATGAGTACTTCCAAAGTCATAGTGTTTGTATTTCAACCCTGTTTTATTTCGTGGATATCGCTGCTACTCAGTAATAACAATAGGATAAAACGAGCGCTCTAGCAATTTAGTTGTACTCATTCACAAATAAGCATTTAAAGCGCCCTGTAAGGGAAAGAAAATGTTTTGACATTGCTCAAAACTTGTTTACATATATTGAATTCTATATGTTTTTACAAAATTGTCCGATTCTTCGTGAAACCCAGATAGTACTCCAGTCGATTCCCGAGGAATGGATTATCTAGGAAAAGTTATCCTTATTTTAGATGGACAATTTCACCGCAGCAAGATGTAAATTTCGAAATGTCTGTTCCTAAAGCTGGGAATTAAAAAGCTAAAAGCTTCACTCAAACAAAGCCAGGTTCAAATCCAAATAAAAGCGCAGTCAGAGAGCATCCAATAAATACCGCTCAAGCTTTACTTAACTTAAGTCAGTTAGAAATCTATTACAAAATCTAGTCTAGGCCATCATTAACGCTTCTATACCATCTCCTAAATCTAAGAAATGTTTCTGTGCATAGTCCCTCGGCCTGAACACAAGAAAATTTCCTAGAAATAAAGCTAAAAGTATTACTTCCAGAGTCAACTTGCCTGAGATACCCGGCTAATCCTCCTGTCTACAGTACCAAGACAGCAGTCCTCACACTTGCATTCAAATTCTGGATCACTCCCAGTTTCCCCACTGGAGCACCTTGAAAGCGTTAAGTGGCGGGCTGTTAGCCTATGAGGCCTTAGTTCAACGACACTAAGGCACTCGTTATTTCTATAACCCGGTGCAGGATCTAGTCGCAACTCTGGAAGAGCTGATGAATCTGTATCTTCATCTTTCATCTTTGACTTCATTGAAGACAGCATTTCAAAGTTCAAGGTATTGCATTATCCCCTTTTTTAATATTTACAGGTAAACTTATGAGTCGTCTTTTTAAGAATAACATCGAGGCCAGAGAAATGATCATAGTACTGTTCTCGTCAAACTATTACTTAAACTAAAACATCCTAATCACCAATCTTTTTTTGTCGGTCCCATTTCCTGCTAAAACCGTCGTGCTGGCTAATTCTATGACATCATGCGTATGTGTGTTATCTCTAAAAGCTAATGCTAGGCCTGTGTATTTGTCTACCTTCTTTCCTTTATAGTGTTTGAGCTTGCATACGGCTTTGCCAGAGACCAAATTGTTTGTAAATAAAACATTAATTTACGATTGATCAATATATATTTGACCTATCAGATTTTATACGCATTAAAAAAAAAAAAAAAAAATAATAATAAAAAGAAATAAAGTAAACCCATACCTATCACGAACTGTGAAAATTACCTTCAAAATAAATGCAACGTGAGGGATAAATTTAAATTTTTGGGCCAAAGTGTACTTTAGAAGCTTCTTTCCCATCCTTGAAAAACCTCACGAGTCTCTTCTGCCAAGGATCAGATTTAGGCGTAGCCTAATCAATCTCTCTAATATCTCTCTAGATAAATCTCTCTAATATAGTTCGTAGCTGCATACAGTTAGGGGGAAGTGTAAGGAAAATCACCCCCTAAAGGGGTTCAAAAAACTTTTTAAAAATGTGGGCAGTAAACCGGCTATTTGAGGTTGATTCAAAACACGCTTCAAGTGGTGAGTCGAGTCAAGAATTTCAATAGGATTTTGTCAAACTATCATTAGGCTGCCGTCTTATTACATGCCTTTCTCCGATCCGTGTCCAATCGCCCCAACCACAAAAAAAGTTTATTCTGACTGTACAGTGGATTTAAAACAAATTCATACTTTCTGGATCTCCTTCCCTAATTAAAACCAAATTGTAGTGTCAAAAGTTCACTAATTTTTTTTTAAATCAAGAGGCGAAAACTTGGTTTCATTGTTTCATGTCTCATTTCTTTATAGTGATAATCACTATGCAATTCATGGTTGTAGCAGTGGCAGCAGTAGCTGCAACTTAGCAAGGACCGAACCTTTATCTATAAGTAAAAAAAAAAAAAAAAAAATAAATCTTGGCCTCCAGAAAACGGTTTAATGAGAAAAATCTGTCATTGTCGCTAACTTGAAAATAATGACTATTATTCAGGCTGGACAAAATATTCATTCAACCTACATGCACATAGTATGTTTTAATTTTATTCAAATTCCAAATCAATATTCCCTATATTTTCACCTTCATACCCTTAGCGTTAGTATTTGTAGCCGTCGTAGTAGTAGCAGCTGGAGTAGTAGTAATAGCAGTAGCAGTAATAAAAGCAGCAGTAGTAGCATCTCCATATTACCTTTTGGTCAGTTGAACATAACCCTCATCATCCCCCCTTGCACTAAGATATTGCTGACACACTCTCATCATCCCCCCTTGCTTTAGCCTGTTCCTAAGATATTTGCTTATATACTCTTTTGACAACCTGTTCGTACTTGGTGTCCTTTGATTTAGTTAAACTTCCCCCTCCACATTTTCTGGAATTTTCACCTTAATGTCCTTAGTCTTAAAATGACTCACGATAGAACTAGTAGTTGCAGTAGTAGTAGTAGTGGTAGTAGTAGCAGTAATAGCAGTAGTGGTATTAATAGCAGTAGTAGTAGTAGCGTCCACATATTGCATTTTAGTCAATTGATTCTCCTCCTCATCATTCCCTAAAAGTTCCAACTCAATATCCTAATCCATTCCTTAAACAAGACCTTTTGACAACCTACATGACACAGTGTGTTTTCATTTAGTTCAACACTTCCCTCAATATTCCTTGAAACCTTCACCTGAATCCCCCTGGCCTTTTTGGATACCAAAAAGGTCAAACACGTCCCCCTTTCCTGATAACAAATATGAATACTATATGTAAATAATTGGCTAATTGCATAACTTACAGTGTTTGTTCCAAGAGCTATGGGGGGTTTGACATTCTCAGAGGCATAGTTTATTGGAATTTTCGACAATGAACAAAATGAAAAAATTTTCGACTATGAAAAAATTGACTCTTAAAAAGGCACTAGAAATTTCGATTTTCATTCAAATGAGCCCCTTCCGAAGTTTCTACGAGAACTCCTTCCAAACGAAGTGCTTTGGGCAAAAGAAAAAAAAAACAATATATTGTGCTACTTCGCTCTTTACTTAGGCAGCGCAATTGCGCTGCCTATCAAACGAAGAAAATTGTGGAGCAGCAAGGTACTGATTTTGGTCATTTTATGCCATTGGACAAACTTTTTTTCCAATAGGACCAAAATACCAACAAGTGAATTTCTCATATAGGCAATTGATTTGCCGTGACTGAGAACAAAACCGAAGGATTACAGTAACAATTATGGGCGCAGAAGTGGCTACAACGTAATTACCTCGACTAGATACATTAATGAAGGAATGGTGCCACGTGCAGCTAAGACTTGAAATACCAGGTTTAAAATATTGTATGAAGATATTAGACATCCATTGACAGCAATGACGTCTTTATTTATTTATTAAATAAAAAAAACAAGTTTTTTTTAACTAAAGGAAGGAGCGACATTAAAACTGAAAACGAACAGAAATTATTCCGTATATGAAAGGGGCTGTCCCCCTCCTCAACGCCTCGCT
>JAQQPU010002105.1:30918-41156 GCA_029168905.1 Artemia sp. Kazakhstan ARC1039 | reverse complement strand
GGGGGGGGGGTGCTAGTTGCCCTCCAATAATTCTCTACTATTAAAAAGGGCACTAGAACTCTCGGTTTCCAATCGAATGAGCCCACTTTGAAGCGTCTACGAAGACCCCTTCCATATGAAGTGCCTCTGTGGAAAAAAATAAAACATTGGAGCCGTATGGCCTTTACTATAGGCAAGGCTACAGCGTTGCCTCTGATTATTTATTATTTTTTTCCCTGAGGCACTTCATATGGAAGGGGTCGTCCCATAAACTTCAAAGGGGGGTCATTCGATTTGAAATCGAGAGTTCTAGTGGCCTTTTTAAGAGCCAAAATTGACCGGAGGGCAACTAGCGGAGTGTAAGCACGCCCTTTTTTCCCCAAATGCATTTGATAAAAAATTTTTGATAACCATTTTGTTAAGAATAGTTCAAAGATCATATAGCAAAACCTTCGGTGTCAACACAGCCCCCAAGGCCCCAGGGCAGGCGTTTTAGGTTATGCCCTGGGGGCATATATGGATCTTATGGAAGGGAAGCTCGTATAAATTTCAAAGAGGGCTCACTTGATTGGAAATTAAAATTATAGTTCCCGTTTTAAGAGTCAAAAGAGGTCGAAGGGCAACTAGCCCCTCTCCACGCTCTTTCTGCCTCAAACCCATCCGATAAGAACTTTGAGATAGCCATTTTTTTTAATAGTTTAAAGATCATATAACAAAAACTCCGGGGTCGACACAACCCCCCAGAGACCGAGGGCAGGCGTTTTAAGTTATGCCGTGGGGGAATATATAGTTCTTATTGAAGGGATGCACGTAAAAACTTCAGAGAGGGTTCATTTGATTGGAAATTGAAAGTTATAGTTCAGTTTTTGAGAGTCAAAAGAGATTGGAGGACAACTAGCCCCTTTCCCACGCCGCTTTCTCCCCAAATGCAACCGACAACAATTTTGAGATAGCCATTTTGTTAAAAACAGTTCAAAAGTCAGATAACACAAACTCAGGTGTCGACAGTCGACACAACCCCCCAGGGCCCGGGGACAGACGTTGTAAGCTATGCCCTGGGGTATGTAGTTTTAAAGAAAGGGATGCTCGCATAAACTTAAGAGAGGGCTCATTTGATTGGACATTGAAAGTTCGAGTTCACTTTTTAAGAGTCAAAAGAGATTCAAGGGCAACTAGCCTCCTCCCACCTTTTATTCCAAACCAATCTGATGAAAATTTTGAGAAAGCCATTTGTAAAAAATAGTTCAAAGGTCAGATAAGAAAAATTACTGTGCCGACGCAATCCCCCAGGGCCCGGGGGCAGGGGTAGTAAATAAAACTCTTGGGGCATAAATGGTTCGTATGGAAGGGATGCTTGAACTTCGGAGAGGGCTCATTTGATTGGTAATTGAAAGTTCTCGTTCACTTTTTAAGAGTCAAGAGAGTGAAGAGTAAAGAGATCGGAAGGCGACTAGCCCTCCACCCGTCACCATGCCCTATTTCCCTGAAACCCATCCGATAAGAATTTTGAGAGACCTATTTTTTTCCAAAATAGAAACGCATCCGTTATCAGTCTTCTGGCAAAAACATACAATTCCACATTTGTGCAGATAGGAGATCATAACCCACACGAGATCAATAACATTTCCTTATACGCTGAATCCGAAGGTCTAATTTACATTAAGATTTATTGACTTCTTGGGGGGTGCTTCTCCCTTTTTCGAAAATAATGCTTCCCGTTTTCAAAATCTCTTAATCCATCAAAGTCCCTTTTTCTTCTGAGGCTTGGAGCCTTTGGTGAGTAGATATTAAGCGCAATGAAATTTATATATTTGCAATCTGCGTAAAAAAACAATTCTTATCAATTATTATCAAAATTCCATTTTTGAGTTTCGGTTACGATTTAGCTGAGTCGCTCCTTAATTACAGTTTAACACTATGAACTGTTTGATAAAACTTATTGGGCTAACGTTCGATTTTTTTTTAAGCATCCTGTGTCAAACGGGAGTTTTTGAAGCACGATTCATGCTTAACAAGTGTAGTATTTCTGAGTTGAAATGTGCACTATTTTGAAAATTTTCTTTTTTTGGGAAGCTTTTGGTTCTTTTACGTGTACGTAAAGGACTGAAATACCCTTACAGGCGTCTTCTTTTCTTCGATATACTTGCTTACTTGGCTATTCAGCGTAAGCAGCAAATTTATGGCAAATCCAGGGAAGAATTTTATGAAACGCTTTTTGGGTCTAATTGCAAAAATGACGTTCATCGCAAAAACATAAGCTGTTCCCACAAGACGATTATCGTTATTAATTAGAAAAAATTGAATTCAGAAAGTGTTGGGACCTTTGGCCCCTTTTGTTTCAGAAAAATGTCCTTTTTATAAATTCAACTTCATTTATGTTAAATATCTCAAACCCGGGAAAGCTTTTATTACGATGTCTGAAGAATCCACTAATTAGCGAGTGTTTGAAAAAGCCAGTTTAGCGATGACTCATACAGCTTAAATTTAGAGTTTGAAAAGCTTCAAAGGACGCTGGGAGTCTGATTTGATTCGGCAATTCATCGCCTTTGGTCAGAGGTGCGCGTGCAAGCGTGCGTATTAAAGTGTATTCGTTAAGTGTTAGATTTTTGTCTTTAGTTCCGTTTTGAGTTCTTTTGTAGCGTGTCTTGAATACAGTAAGAATTTTTATACTATATACTCTTTTAACTTTTCAGCCTAGGTCGAGTCTAAAGAGATAGTTAGAAATATTACCGGTAACTCTTGGCCTTAAAGTGGCCCTGGGACTATTCGATCACGCTAGTAGACACGGAACCGTTGGAGTAACTGCGGAAATCCCACTATTTTGGGCCGACGAGGGATTCTGCTCCTCCAGTAAGTGGCATAGAAGCCTCTTTGCGCCATTTTTGCCTCAAAAAGGGGTGACCCCGTACTCCCCCCTCCAATAAGTGGTGCCAGCAAGAAAAAGAGCTATCAACAACACTGGTAGCAAAAGAATTCTGCGTTTTCGAAGAGACGGGTTAATTTGGCCTAGAAAGCAGCCTATTGTGGTAACACATAAAAAGACAAAAATACGCAATCAATTAATAAAATTATGAAGGTCTATAATGGGCTGTGTGCCTTGTTAGACAAATATAAAAAAAAGAATAACGTGAAATTAATGAGTTGAGTTTACAGTGGGGGAATCTCCGTATTTAAAAGTATTACAGGGTTAAAGGACAGATAAGAAAACGTTGAAAGTTTGGTTATTATTTGAGTAAATTGGCGGACTTAGATATAATCTTCAGTGACGACGGTTATAAGAGTACTGAGGACGGCAAATTAGGAGAATTTGTCAGTTTGTGCGCACATTGGACAAGGAAGGTGGGAGACACCTGTCTTATTGAGTGTGCCCAGGAGGAGATTATATTTGGAATACGAGTATCCAGGGAGGATACGTGATTTTTTTTACAGGGTAGTTCCCCTGCCTGAATTTAGTCCAGCTAATCCCCTAGTGGAATATTCGCGCGGTTTTTCAGTTTATTTTCTCGTCCGACCCCTGTTAATTCGTTTTTCGGAGATATATTTGACTCGCGTAAAACTGCTTGCTGTAAAAGAAGTCGCTAATCACTAACGAAGTTAAGATATTTCGGTTATTTGAAAATTTGTTGAATATTGTTACACGGAGCTGATAATTGACAATAGTTATTGCGTACCATAATTTTTGCGTGACAGTTTTTGAATTTACTAAGATTGACCGATTGAATAAGAGACAATATAATCGGAAAGAAGTATACGCGGTAAAATGAGGGGTTACGAAATAAACAAAGAAGAAATAATATGTGAAAAAACAAGACGAACTCATCCCTCAGAGGCTGTGCCAAATGAAGGGGAATTGTGGGATAGAGATAGTACAGATATGGAACAAATGAATTCAGAAAATGAATTAAGAAGAAATAATGACGGACGAAATTTTGAAACAATGTTGGACAGAGATGAGATTAACTCAAGACCGAGAAGGGCGAGTGAAGCCCATAGAAAAAGTAGGAAAATAGAAAGAAAGGCTAATATGGAGGCCTTTGAGAGAGAGCACCGAGAATATGAGGGGAAAATGCAAGCTGAGAAAAATGAAATTAGAAAGAATAGAAAAGAGGACGAAGGGGCTAGAGTAGCCTATAAAGAAAGAGACAATACGGATAGAGAACGAACAGATTCAGAAAATGAATTAAGAAGAAATAATAACAGACGGAATCAAAGTAGTCCGAGCAGAAGGAGCAGTGTTGAATCAAAATCTAGCAGGAGCTCGCAAAAAAGCACTCAAAAAGATATGACACAACAATTATTAAATTTCATGGAAAAAGAAAGAGAGAAAGATAGACAAGAATGAGAACGAAAGGAAGAGGCTTATAGGATAGCCAGAGAAAAAAAGGAGGAGGCAGAAAGAGAGGAAAGAAAATACATAATGCAAATATTTACAGGGAAAAAGTTTCAAACGTATAAGAGAACCGCATGGGTTAGAAGCCCGGAAAAATATACAACTTCGCTGATTACGGGGGAAGGTGGACCGGCCCATAAAATAAATTGGGAGGCTGTGCCACCCTGTCAGAAAAACGAAATACTTGATACGCGTGTTCAAAATGTTGATAATCCACAAAAATGGGACGCGGAAGTAAAAAGACCAAAAAATATTGAAAATAAGACGCGCGAGAATGATTTGTCGGAAAAATTTCCAGAAAAAAGGAAAACTTGAATGAATATGAGACGCTAACAAGTACAGGCCAAAATGGAACACAGCTTGTACAAAAGAAAAATGAGACGAAATTTATTGTACGCACTTTTCGTCGGAATGTTCGGGAAATTTTAGTAGAATATGAAAAACCAAATGTCGGAGTTAAGTTCACATTTGATGACGAAATATTTTTTTCTGCGGTAAAAGTAAAGAAGACTAAAAGAGAGAAAAAAGATGCAAGACTGAACTACAATAAAGAAATGCAGTCAAAGATAGTGGACACAGGAGTCCAATTCAGATTTCATGACGATTTATTTAATGCTACTACAAAAGAAAAGAAGACTAAAAGAGAGAAAAGAAATATTAAACGGAGCTACGTACAATGAAGTATTGCAATCAAAGATGGTGGACACTAGTCCAATTCAAATTTAACGATGATTTATTATTTTGCGCGAATGACAAAATTGAGAAAAGTAGAGATGAAAAGAGAAGTGTACAAAAGACACAAAATTTGGAGATTCAGCCTGCAGTGGCGAAAAAAAAAATGTTGGATGGGCTGCGCCTTTATAACATTAATAATAGAGGGGACAAAGAGGTCCAAAATCCACTGGGAAAATTACGAAATTATAATAAAACGAAAAAACTTAGGAGGTTGGAGAAGACCCATGACATATTAAGTGAAACTACAAATAATCATGACAGAGAATCGACTTGTCAACAACGGGTTACGGAAAGATTGAAAGGTACTGAATTTTGGGCTGGATCGAAGAAAATTGGGAAGAAATCTTAGAATGGTTTTATTAACTCAAAAGAGGGTTCGATCCTTTATGAGGGGGAGGAATCCCTTGGGGAAGATCCCCTGCGGGAAGTAGTGAAAGATAGCCCTTTTCCTCAATGCACAACTGGCGGACAAGTTGTGATCCCTTTACTGAAGCCTTGTCTTTCCAGTCTTCAATATTATCTTCATCCCTCATCGCCGAGCATTATTCATTCAATTATTTTAGGGCACAAGACCCAGAAAAAAGCGATTCAAGGTTCGCTCAGATTCTTACTTCATTTTCCTGAGCTCCTATCGTTTTCACAGGCCTGTGTATTTTCGGCCTTAGACTATTTGAAATTATGCTAAGGGGCAATTTACTTTTTTATTGAGATGTGGGGTTGTTTCCACAGATGGAAATTAAGAGGCTAGTGCAGCCAATTTTTCATGATGGCTGGCATCATCGAAAGTGCCAGGAACTGATTGTCGGCTCCTCTCAAATGTAAATTCGTGAGAGCAAGAAAATTTTTGTTTTTGATTGTGCTGTGCACAATGAATTTCTACGAATCTTGGGGACTGCAACTTTGAAAACCAAATGCGGATCTTAGACGATCTAGACCATGGTGGTTCTACGGTAGAGACGTGGGGATGGCGACGAATTTTGAAGCGATGGAAGTACAGACACTGGGGGAAGAGAGAAGAAGCAAGTTTGGTGATTTTGAAGTTGGTGTTATTTGTTTTATGTTTTTTTGTGCTCTGACCCATGGCGTGATGGCGGTCATTTTTCTTAGGAGGGAGGTGTTGGGACCTTTGGCCCCTTTTGTTTAAAAAAATGTCCTTTTTATAAATTTAACTTCATTTATGTTAAATATCTAAACCCCAGGAAAGCTTTTATTACGATGTCTGAAGAATCCACTAATTAGCGAGTGTTTGAAAAAGCCAGTTGAGCGATGAGTCATACAGCTTGAATTTAGAGTTTGAAAAGCTGCAAAGGATGATGGGAGTCTGATTTGATTCAGCCATTCATCGCCTTTGGTCAGAGGTGCGCGCGCAAACGCGCGTCTTAAAGTGTATTGGTTAAGTGTAAGATTTTTGTCTTTAGTTCCGTTTTGAGTTCTTTTTTAGCGTGTCTTGAATACAGTAAGAATTTTTATACTATATACTCTTTTAACTTTTCAGCCTAGGTCGAGTCTAAAGAGATAGTTAAAAGTATTACCGGTAACCCTTGGCCTTAAAGTGGCCCTGGGGCCTTTCGATCACGCTAGTACACACGGAACCGTTGGAGTAACCGCGGAAATCCCACTATTTTGAGCCGACGAGGGATTCTCCCCCTTCAGTAAGTGGCATAGCAACCTCTTTGCGCCATTTTTGCCTCAAAAAGTGGTGACCCCGTACATCCCTCTCCAATAGAAAGCAATATATTTTAATCGTTAGTACTGTTAAGGTTAGGGTAGTATCTTAAGAAATTTTCTACGTACAGAAACTCACAAAAAATGTATTTTAAAAAAGAGATTGTAAAATTTAAAAGATTATTTTTCTACATAAATTTTCTGCGTGTTCATTTTGCAGACAAGAAAGCTCAACTTATTTCAAAGTAAAAATATATTTCCTTATTTTAATAATTATCTTTTTATACTCAAAATTCAATCAGCATTCCCCTTTTTTTTGCTATAATTCAAATATTTGAATTGAACTTATACTGAGCATGTTACTTTCAATGGTCCTATAGTCAAATTTAAAATTATATTCAAGAAACTTCAAACTACTCTTGAAATTCAAACCGTGTTGATTGAAATAACCTATTTACGGTGAGACCCTTTGAGAAATGGCACAAAATGTGTCATTTTAGTGCCACATGGCACTTGCAGATGGCAGAATTTATAAAAAGCACATAGTTATGAGGAATAGCTTTTGAATGTGCCATTAAGAATCTCTCTATGATGTTGTGATAGCCCGCTAGACCATCAGTGCTACCAATGCAAAAAAAAGTGATTTTCTCTGTTGTTCAGGGAGGGAAACTGTAACTTTACTTTGTAAGGTTTTGACATTTTGATTACAATGGTACGTTTTTCATTTTGATCTGACACCATTTTCGAGGGGTTTGAGGCTTTTTTTCGAAATCACCGTAAATTCCTTTTTGCAATTAACTTTTACTTTTAAGACGAACCAAATTAATTGTTATTGTTCCTGAGTCAGTGTCAGATGGGAATTTTTTTTTTACTAGGCAGTTTTTTCCTAAACTTGTTTTTTGAATTTTGGTTCTGACCGTCTTAAAGAGTTCATAGTGAATTCTTCCAACGGACTAGTGAGACTAACTAAGAGGACTGGGAGAGGGAGTATACGGTGAGGGGCCCATGTAAATCTCCAATTAAGGATTTTGGATCATAATTATTATAATAGTACCGTTTTATACTTCGAAGCTTCTCAACTTAAGAAGGGGCACAAAAGGTGCCATTTTTGTGCTATTTGGCACTTAAGGATGACAAAACTGATTAAAATCACGTTTATATGAGCAATAGCTTTCAAATCAACCATTAAACATCATTCTAAGAAGTTCTAGCAGCCCACTAGTCTCTAGCTTTTCCACTTAAGACATGACATCAATAGTGCCATTTTTAGTGCCTTTTGGCAGTTACGGGTGGTGGAGTTCATAAATAAAACGTATATATGAGAAAAAGCTTTAATGTGAGCTATTAAACATCTGTCTACGATGTTTTTGTAGCCCGCTAGCCCCACCCCTTGAAAAATTGCACATAATGCGCCATTTTTGTACCATATGGCACTTGCAGATGGCGGAATTGATAAAAAGCACGTAGATATGGGAAACAAATCTAATGAGCCATTGAGAATCTCTCTATGATGTTCTGGTAAACCGCTAGCACTGGAAAAAAAGGAAAAAACAAAAGGGAGACAGATCAGTGCTACCGATGCAAAAAAGCGATTTTCTTTGTTGTTCAAATAGGGGGACTGTTTTTCCCTGTCTAAGGTTTTGGGCCATGCTGATTCCAATGGTGTAATTTTCATTTCAATCTGACCCCATTTTCGAGGGGTTTCAGGCTCTTTTTCGAAATTACCATAAATTTCTTTTCGCAATAAACTTACTTCTAAGATCAACCGAAACAATAGTTACCATTCCTGATTCAGGGTCAGATGGCAATTTTTTCTCAGTAGACAGCTTTTTTTTAAACACATTTTTCAAATTTTGATTACTATGGGCTGTGGTTCGCTTTTTACTAGATTGCAGCTGCCACTGCAACAATGATGCGTTTTGTAACTTCCTTGCTGTGAAAAATTACTAAAAAAAACGGAATCACAGCGAAAATACGTGGAATAGAGAGGATAAGGGATACGGCCCCTGGTATGGCAGGGACGGAGGATTCTGGCTTAACTTGTATTTGCTGAAGCATACTCGAATGTAAGAAATAGGGCCAGTTGCTTATTAAGTTAGAAGATAATGCTATATCTGTTTGCTTGCTTTTGGATTTAAAAATGTGTGAACTAAAAATCTTACTGTGTAAAGTAAATACGCCTCAATGAGCACACTCATTCTTTGATCAGTGTGATAAAAAAACTAAATGTTTACATAGAGATTAGGAGGAATGGGGAGGGCGGCAGCCGCCTCATAATAGGGGGGGGGGGCGGGTGTTTGAATTTTGAGTTTTAACTTTGTTCTTTGCTGTTACATGAAGAGAAAACATTTATCCAATAAGAGATACGAATGTAGGTTACGCATGATACAAATTTCTATGTAGGCACAACCAGTAGCCGAAAATATAGTCACATTTATTAGGAATTTGAAAAAAAATTGAGATAGCACTCACGTCGGGGCGTTCGGTATCGATATCTTGAGTAGAAGCGGTTGAACAAGTAGAACAGTTCGATAGTTTTCTTCCTTCGTCATCTGGATCCGGAATGAAGTCAGCAGCAAGACATCTCAACCTCCCATTTGTGCTCACAGTGAGAAAGTCACTTTCTTTCTTAATTTCACCATCGGGCGTGCTAGTCTCACTTAGGGCATACGTGCTTAAAGAGCTGTTTGAATCAGATCTCTCAAGAGAATATCTTGAAGCTATATCACAGACACTAAGGCCATTTTGAAAATAAGGTTCATGGCCAATAAGCCAAGAAGTCACATGGCCTTGGTCATTTTCTGAGTAATCACTGACTACAAGGGATGGCAATTTAAGGGTCAAATTTTTGTTTACTTCTTTCCTTGATTCGACTTCGTTCATAATAAAATCACCTGAAAAGATTTTAGAATTGCCATTAACGAATATTCCGTCTTACCAAAGAAACCAAAAGTTCCGAAAGCTTAGTTATCGTTCTAGAACAAGATTTGATTGTGGATAGGCTACATGCCTATACACTGTATATTTTAAGAATAAAAACATTTTTACAAGGTCTTCAGATGTTCCTTAAATAAAAAAGGAGTAAGGATAAACTAAGATAATATTTTATTCATTATTAACACATATACAATAATACACTGTGCTAGACCCCTAAAGGCTCATTGGCCTGTAATTAGGGAATACAGATCACAAACTAAGAGAACAATAGCCTATTATTACTGAGATAAAAAACAAAAATCAGACATCAATTAAGCATAACATAATTCATTTCTCTGCATATTATTCTCAAATCAAAGAGGTGATCTTCATACCCTTCTACAATCCACTCTTCACAATCATATTATAGGCCTACAGAAAAAAAGAAAAGAAAAACAGAAACAAAAAAATTGAATGAAAAACTATTGCCAACCTTTCAAAACACAGAGTAAGCTACGAGAAAGGCGGATAAGGCACACACACTTACAAATAT
>JAQQPU010002105.1:0-14692 GCA_029168905.1 Artemia sp. Kazakhstan ARC1039 | reverse complement strand
CGTCCGCGCCGGTACCTGATTTCCCTACTCTTCCTTTAGTTATTCTGTTACTAGGCTACTTCGAAAACCCGTCTTTTAAAAAAACACTCATTTGAAGAGGTTTATTTATTTTGGTGCAAGATTTGACTCAGAATCTTGGTACATCGCTGTATGAACCAAGATGCTATGCACGATTGATCACAGATGTACATGCCTGTGTCTCTCTAATTACGCCTCCATTTCTCCATACTTTCATTATACATGAAACAAAATGAGGGTACCAACCGAGTATCTTGTTTTAAAATATTAGAAAATTTCTTTTTTGTCCTAAAAAAATTCCATAAACAAGGAAAATAACAAAGGAAATAACACACAATTGTAAATGCAAAGAAAACTGTATTGCACCGTTCATGGCAATCAAATGCAAGTTAAGCGTGAAAAAGAAAGTACAACTATCGTAACGATAGTTACCGAAACTCTAAAACAATGAATATACATAATAAGATATACATGATCTAAGTTTTTTCTGGTGAAGGTAAAAAAAATTTCAACTGAAAGTAAAAAACAACATTAAAACAAACAAAAATTAGTCCTAAATAAGGGGACTCTTCCTTACTCAACCTTCGTTCTTTACGCTTAAGTCTTAAAGTTCTTTAAAATACTTTTCATTCAAATTTAACGGTCCTTTGTTTGAGCAGTCTTTCCTAGAGAATTGTGATAAAAAGTCAAACTAGAGCGAAAAGAGTGAAGGTTGAGGAGAGGACAGCCCCTCCCTCCCTTATATAGGGTATAACTTCCGCTCGTTCCAAGTTTGAATGCTACTTACTTCAAGTGCCAACTTCTAGTTGAATTGTATTTTTGTTTTGTTTTTTATTTAATATTTGATGGTTTTTTAAATCATATCAGGAAATCCCCCCCCTCCGTACAGAATTTCTCCAGAAAAAATTCTCCCCGAAACTTTTAACTGCACGAAAAAATATTCCCTTGGAAAATTCTTCCCGCCCCACACGAAATTCCCCCAAATTTTTTTCCGTTTATTTTCCATTAAAAAGTGCTATATGTAAACAATAGGTAAATTAAATAACTTTCAGCTCTATCCCTAGGGGTTGTGGAGGGCCATGCCATCCCCAGAGGTATAGTTACTTGACCTTTAAAATATTTTGAATCAAATGGCTATATTACAATTTTAATCGGATGTCTTTGGGGAAAAAGGGGCTTAGGAGGGGGGTTATTTTGCCCTCCATTCTTTTTGATGACTTGAAAAGCACATTAGAACTTTTGCTTTCCATTCGAATGAGTTCCCTCCCGATCTTCTATGGCCATCGATTAGTTACTAACAGTTCGTTTCAGCGATTTCTTTGTTTCTTTATTCCCAAGAATTATTAATTTTAAAGTTACCAATGAAACTTATACTTAAAAGCAAAAGCATTTCGCAGAATCTAAAAAAAGAGGGAAAACCTATAAAACGTTATCTGACCTTGATGAAAAGTGCGTTATAAAATTCTGGATGCCCGAGGATCTTCGTTTTCAGAGGACAGATTTTTCAAGCCCTTGCATATGAAAAAGCAATATTTTTGAATGTTTGTGCTATCTATCGGTGCTTGTTTACCTATTTACATGTTTTTTTTCTTTATCTTCTTTTTCTCTAAGACATAAAAAATTTAAAGTTCTATTCTAAATTTTTCCGTAGAAGATAAGAAAAGTTACTATGTTTGTGAATATTTTCCATGAAGATAAAAAGTTCTACTTTAATTTTAAATTATCTCAATGAAGTGAAGAAAAGATCAAGCTCTCTTCGGAATTTTCTCAACGAAAACAAATAGTTACAGATCAATTATGATTTTCCAAGAAAATAAAAAGCTTCCACTTCAGTTCTGATTTTTCTCAAAGAGATGAAAAAATTTAAAGTTCTGTTCTGTTTCCTCCAAGAAGAGAAAAAGTTCTGCTTTAATTCTATATTTTCTCAAAGAAGTGAAGAAAAGTTAAAGTTCTCATCTGAAGTTTTCCCTGAGAAGAGAAAAGGTTCCACCTTAATTCTGAGTTTTCACAGCAAAGTGAAGAAAAGTTCAATTTATCTTCTGAATTTTCTCAAAGAAAAGAGAAAAGTTATAGTCCAATTCTAATTTTTTCCAAAGAAAATAAAAAACCAGCGACTTTTTAATAAACATTCTAAGCGTTTGACATGCTAACGTATCCTAAAATAATAAAAATATAACAAAGTAATGCATAAAATATTTTTTTATTGAAAAAACAACATGTAGAATATTAACGTAAAAATATGTTACATATATTATTATACATTATTAATATTATCAAGAAACTTTGGTCATTTTTAATCTGTTCCATAAAATAAATCATCATGTTCTCTCTTGATACTAGAGTTACCTGCTTCTCTTAGTTCATAACCACTAGAACAATCATTATTCCATTTTGAGTCATATACAATTTTTACTTGGATGTCACATACAGGTTCAATACACGTTTCATCTTTGGTATTATTTGATTCATTGACCAGTTGATCATTGGTAGTAATAATGTTCACTTGTACTTTATGGTCCATCAATTTATCTTTATAATCATTGATGATATCGTATGCCAATGCCCCTTTTATTTTACTAACGATTTCACTGTCTATTCTCACATTGTGTTTACACAGGAAACATTTCTGGCAGGTAGCCATGATATGATTTATAATATTAATAAAACAGTTGGCTTTTTTCCCCTTTGTTTTCACTCGAATGCTAACACCGAAAAGATAGCGATAAGATCTATCAACGGGTAACATGTTACAAGAACCAATAGCTAGAAGTTGCCCCTCTTCATCAACTATTATTTTTACGTTGGCATTCTCTTTGAGTACTAACTTCTCTGGAAATAATACTTAGACATATCCACCTTTTGAATGATGGGAATTCTCGGACACTCCAAAGGAAGTTAACTCCTCACTCTCATGACAACGTAGGCATACATTTCCAATAAGATCTCCACTACTACTTGTTTCATAGTTCAAATATATCTCTTTGTCAGCATTCAAGGCAACGATGACTTTATCATGTGTATACACTTTCCTCGAATAATTCATTTTCACTTCTTTTTTTTAAAGTATGATGTCGGTGTTTATCCCTCCAATGGGTAAAAATTACTGATTTAATACATGCAGTAAACTAGATAGTATCGATAACTTACCATGGAGTACCACCAGGAAAGCCGCTTCCGATGTAAGAGCAAGCATAGAGTACGTTTGCTACAGCCGCAAGCATACATAGTGAGTGACAAGCAAAGTCGACGTAGCTTTATTTCATTTTTAAGGTTAATTTACACAATTATTTCATTTTTAAGGTGAATTTAGACTAGGTTACGTGCATGCACGTAACCTTGGAAAATCAGAATTGATCTGTAACAAATTTCTTTTTATTGAGAAAATTCTGAAGAGAGTTTGAACTTTTCTTCACTTCATTGAGAAAATTTAGAATTAAAGTGGAACTTTTTATCTTCATGGAAAATATTCACAATCATAGTATAACTTTTCCTATCTTCTACGGAAAAATTTAGAAAAGAACTTTACATTTTTTATGTCTTTGAGAAAATAAGAACTAAAGTTGAAGTTTATTTTTTATTTTCTTTGGTAAATTTCAGAATTGAGCTAACTTTTTCTCTTCTTTAAGAAAATTCAGAAAAGAACTTGAACATTTTGCACTTCTTCGAGAAAACTCAGAATTAACGTGGAGCTCCTTATCTTCATGGCAAATATTCACGATCAAAGTATAACTTTTGTCTTACGTGCGTGCACGTAACCTAGTCTAAATTAACCTTAAAATTGAAATAATAGTGAAAATTAACCTTAAAAATATCTGTTGAAGTTGCTCAGGCTATAGGAAGTATTCTTGAACAAGATAGCTATAGAAAAATTCAAAGTGATCGTGGTAGCAAATCTGTTAATCCACGTGTGGAAAAGGTTTTATCGAAATATAATACAAAGCTATATCATAAACTTTGTCCGATAAGGACTGAGTTGGCCGAACGATTGATAAGAACGATTCGACTACTACATTGAAAAATACTGCTGCTTTTATTCATGATTTAGATAAAATCATGCAAATATATAATCAACGCCCCATTGATCTCTGTCCAACGATAGCCCTCAGGAAGTTCATCACAGTGAAAATACATTTGATCCTTTTCTTAAACAATATTCCAGTTCCAGTACAAAAAATGTGAAGAAAAAATTCAATGTTGGCGGTACTGTTTGAATTTATTGAACAGCTAATATTTTTGAAAAGAGGAATTATTTATGGTCCACTGAACTTTTTAAAGTGTCAAAAATCCAAGACACTAAACCAATAATATATCGTCTACGAGATACCAAAGATGATGAGATTCTCGGGGGTTTTATGATTATGAACTACAAAAAGTTAAAAATAATAGTGAAACTTATCAAATTGACAAGATATTAAAGAGTCGTACTCGAAGGGGCAAGAGACAGTTGCTTGTTCGCTGGCTAGTATACAACTCTGATTTTGATTCTTGGGTTGCAGTTGAAGACATTAACAATGCCCAATGATTTCTATTTGACATTCATGTCCAATGTATCTGATCCACTCTACAATGATTTGAACAAAACAAGTGATTCTTGGACAAAACTCTCTCCCACCATCAAATTCGATGGCGCGTATGAAGTGGCTCTTGTCGACTGTATTCTCAAAAATACCTAAGATATCCTGAGAAAACATCACATATATTTTATAAAAATTAGACCCTATGATTGGCCACTCCTTAGCAATCAACATGAGGATTGGCCACTCGTTAGCGATCGACATAAAATTGAAAAGATCAATTCATTTGAATATCCATTTGTCGTATTACCATACGATGAACTCAGTTGTATGAATTATTTTTGTCGTACTATTAATAAAAGTATTTCCGCTCGTAAAAAGGAGCCTTTCAATTCAACTATTCAAAGGAAAAGGGCAAGATCTACATTAGTTCACCCATTGCCAATGAAAAAGTTATTCTCAATGATGATCTAAGAGATGTTCTTGGTTTTAAACACAATATAATCAATAGTAGAAGTGCTGGAAACACTGATGTTATTTTTGCTGACTACCCGCCTGCCTTCTCTTCGGACACTTGTATATTTTTCTATGCTTCATTTGTTGAAAAATCTAGAATGTGCAATAGAAACGTCCCCCTCCTACGAGTACTTGAACGAAAAACCAGTCAAGATCATCTTCATCATTACAATATAAAGCATCTTCATTATATCCCTGTAAACACTTCCTATTTGGAACTCTGTCAGTTTACACTAAGAACTGATTTAGGTGATCCTCTAGCAATATCAAAAGGTTTGGCCGTGATTACCTGTCATTTTCGACCCATCGTTGGTATTCTATAACAAGATTTCGAATAGAAAAATGGTATTCGTTTGTCCTGATATTCACTGCTAAGTTGCTACTCTTGGTCCAAGACAACTGGGCAATGGAATGGACTATTACAAAGGTTGTTCATCAATCTCGGGCTTTGGTCTTGGCTGTTGGTTTGCTAAGCGATTTCGCTCTGCACTACCCTTGGCCAAAAAAATATATTATACCGGCTGCGACGGATTTTGCATCCTCTAGACCATATGATTGGGGCTATGGCAAGGACTAAAAAAAGTGTTTCAGAAAATCTTAGGTCCGAGTGAACGGAGGACTCGTTAGTGAACGAGCCCTCCGATAATATTCACTTTCAAGTTTATTCCAATGAAGACTACTTTATGGCCATGTCTTCGACATTTAAGGATTTACATGTGATAGTAAAAAAATCTGACAATACAATGCCAATTCTTGCCGATGGAATATCCTATGAAAATTGCATATAACATAATTTATTTCAACAAATCAGTGTCTACATAAATGGAACACTGGTTAGCACTAGCAAAAATTTCTCAAATTGTACGAGCTATATAAAGTTCATGTTGATGACACCAAAGTCATACAAGGAATTGAGAGGCTCCTCCAAGGGATATGAATATATTACAGATACTGATAGTACAGATGCACCTAAAAATGCTACAACTAGTAAATTACATCTAGTTGGAAAAATAAATCATGAGATATTTAATATACCCCAATGGCTACCACCAAATATTAAAGTAGATATACAATTTACGCTTGCTCCGTCAAATTTCATTTTACGAAAGGAACTTCCTGCCAATCCTGATGTAACTCTCTCTCTCTCACCTCGGCAATACTTCATGTACAAAAGCAGCAGGTTAAAAGTTCTGTTGCTTTGGCCGTGGAAAAACAGAGCTATTGGAAATAATATTAAACTACTTGTTCCTCATACAATGACCAATCAACGTCATATGGCCACGGGTTCACACACCTTCACCGACTCATCCTTTATCAATGGTGAAATTTGATCAAAATTAGCATTGGCATTTGTAAAAAGTGCTAGTGTAATAGGATCGTTGACAGGTTGCCCACATAAATTTGAGATGTTTGGGCTTTCATCTCTTGTATGTAAAGTAAATGGAATCCCACTCTACATACTCTCTTTTGATAAATCCTATAGGTCACTGTATGAGTTGACAATGCAATCCCTAGATCATGATTCACAACTATTTGAAAATGGTATAACCAAATAAATGTTCACCAAAACACGTGGTATCATTGTACTGGACTTGTCTGGCACTTACGATTTGAGTATAGTACGAACGGGGAGTTTGCGTTTCGATTGCACATTTGCCGACCCATTACCTGAGAGTATTACACTAATCTCGTTGAATCAATTTGAAAACTATTGGGAAGTCACTCCCGAAGGCAGTGTTCTACTAGACCTTGCACCATGAACACAAGTCAAATAATCAGCGTATTTAATATGGACCCCTACATGTCCAAATGCAGATCCTATTGTATACCATCGGAATTCCTCGGAAAAACTCAAAGTGCAAACAGTATCATTATCATTGTTAATAGCAGTCAATCGAATGTAAAGACAGGTCATTGGCTGTGCATCTTTCAAACAACGAAGACTATTAAATTTTTTGATCCTCTTGGTCTCTCCTATACATTCTACAGTCCACGCATCAATAACTATATAGAAAGCAGTGGGAAAACTATTGTTCAAAACCAGAAGAGAGTGCAGGATCTATCTAGAAAAAGCAGTGGTTTTCATGCACTACTATATTTCGTTTTCAGATGTCGTGGTTATACTTACAAGTAGTTTCTCAACATTTTAGTAAACAATCCACGCTTGAAGTACTTTAGGGCAGAAAATATGCTCTCAGACCTGAATAATATTGATTTTAGTGTCCTACGAGTAAAGTGTTTTAAAAATGTATTTAAATTTGTTTATTAATGAAAAATAATGTATATACACAACAATGTCTTTATTCTCCCCTTTAGATTTCTTTGTGTTCTTCTTCTGGTGCGTATAGGCAAGTGTCGAGAACAAGTAATGCTGGTAGATCATTTGATTTCACTGTATATTGATCTTTATTGGCTGCAAAGTCAGGGTCACATTTTTACAGTACAAAGTAACTTCACTCTTATTGTATCTCTTTGTATAGTCAATGATACTATTTGCATTCACATTGTAAAATTCACGTATTTCAATTTGCCTATTTGAAGCAATACCACATACAGTTGTTTGTGACAAAGGCGAATCACATTTTGTAAAAGCCAAATAAAAATCAGTAGGCCAATAGTCATAATAGCCAGTGTCTTCACAACGATGACGTAGAAACCAAATTGTCTTGTTACCCCAACGGTTGAATCGTAGTCCTGATTCTTCCTCCCAAAACAATTTAAAACCACGATGATACCAGTCTCGTAGAAATAAACTAAAATCTTGTTTATGGTTCTTTCCAATCATACCAGAATAAGTCTTCTCCCACTGATCACATTTGTCATGGTGACAATTGCAGCATAAATGACATCTAGGGTGAGAGTCACAAATTTCTTCAAGCCAAGAATTACAACCTTTAATTTGTACTGCATATCCTCTATGTAATTTACAAAGATTGCATAATTTACACTTTTCATCATACTCATCAATAATTGTACAATTCTCACATGATGACCAATTTCCAAGGGTATACATGCATAGTGGACATGTATAGAACAAGTTTTTCCCGTGTTAACTCTCACGCAGCTAAAATGAAACTGATCTACGTTTGGTAAATTCAGAGGGAGAGAGAGAGAGAGGGAGAGATAGAGAGAGAGAGAGGAGTAACCACGTGACCTTACAAAACCTGTTTTGAACAGAATACTTTTTCTTTCGTCTAGGTAAAATCTATGGCAATGTATTCAAAAGTTAATCCACGATATTATTTCGCTTTGTTTCAATTAATATATCAATAAATTGAGTAAATGCATTTGAGTCACATCGTAAAAGTTGCATACAGTAGTCCAATGATGAAGAATCATTTCTCATTATATTGTCAAGTGTTCTTTAAGAAAATATTTTCCGTTGAAGAGATAACTACAGTCTACAGAATAGATTCTGTAGTCTACAGAATATCAGCATCTAGAATCAAAACTTTTTTCATAATCCCAAGATTCAACATAATTCTCTCGTTCTCAAATTCATCCATATTTCAATCCTAACACTCTCACTGCTGACTTTAGACTAACCACGATTAATTCTACTTCAAGAATATTCGCTAACCTACTTCAAAAAATCTAACAAGAAGAAAGAGAGCAGATTCGATTTCGAAACAATTTTATTGTGTGTGTTTAATTCCAACAATAATATATTACACATACAATTACTTATATAGCTTATTCCCCTCAATATGTCTCACTATTACATTTAAAGCAGTTTGAAGTATATGCATATGCACTATATCAACTTTCGCAGCGAAGCATAATTGTTCCTCTAATTTAATTTTACTCAATGATATCACGTTTCTTGAATACACTTCATCCCATTCAAGATATAGTCGAAATTCTCTTGTAATTTTTACTGCAATGTTCGATTCTCTTGTCTTTGTATCATTGGTGCAACCAGCTCCACTATCAACTTCTAATACTGTAAACATACCACACATTATTGCATATATATATTTTGGAAAATAAAAACGAGTATAAACAAACTGTTCTCTCTCTCCGAATTCTATTCTCTCACTAATATCAATAATAGGCAACTGTAAATCCTTCCTTATATTAGTTGTGGTTGCTATGAGTGGTAGCTAAGACCTCTTGGTTATTTTTAGTCTTCCATATTTGGACTCCCGCATATCATCATAAGGCTATTGTGCAGGCCTAGGTTAGAAACCTTAGGTCTGACGTCACTCCCGTTCGTAATTATTAGGCTTAGCAACCTCTCTGATTGGTCAAGAAATGGGTGTGGTCTTGTATAGTTCAAATTTATTAGGCCTTCACTACTGTTCACTTTTTTCATATGTCAAAAATATGAACTGTTCAACATTTGGGAAATTTTCATTGTCAATTTCAATTGGCTCGTATATTTTTGGCCCTGGATTCATTTCTGAAAGTGTCATGCACCAAACTAAACTGTTTTCCAAGATAGAAAGAAGTGTCTAAAGTCTAAATTACAATTTTAGGCTACCCCATATTTTCCTAATTTACCCTTTTATATCATTTCGATAGTATAGGTCCCAACCAAAGTAAAGTTTTGAACAACTGGCTGGTAAGATAAAATGTTTATTTCCGAAAAAAATGGCTATCACAAGAAGATAGAGGTCATTCACGCTTTAAAATGGTGCACAGGCCTAAGGTCTTTGCAGAATTTTATCAGTTTCAAATTGGACTTTAGTAGGTTTATTTTGGTTGTTGCTTCTACATCGCCTTACTTCATGTTTCATACTCACTTTTCCATTTCCATGAAGAACAGTTGTGCCCAACAGCTTTCAACTTCCTTCAATAAAACTTAATTTGAATTTACCACGTTTTCAATGGTTATCTATGCTTTGATCAACTTCTTGGTAAATGACTGACGAATGAGAAAGACGCCTGGGGAAAGGCCCAGGCATAGATAAGAGGGATAATACCGGCTAGTTGTTCTATCTTTTGCACTTAAATAGTTTCATTTTAATTTTTTATTTCACTTTATACTTTTTCTGTCATCATTTCATAAAAGTTTACAAAAAAGAGTTCAAATCCGGTCCGTTGTATAAAAGAGAGCAATGAAAAAAAAGTGCATTTCAAACGAAAGGTGCGCAAGTTGGCGACCCTGCATCCCTTGTATTGCATAGCTTTGAGCTGAATACTGATAGCGGAATTACCCACCAGCATGGGTGCTCAGCTTTGAATAAATTGTTAATAAGTTAGAAATACAGCAACATTCTTCACTTATTATGGAACTAATAGATTTTTTTATTATCATTGTTGTACAACACAATGCCTAAGACTATATTAAACTTTTGGTTTTATGTAACAAATTTGACAAATTTTCAAATGATTTTATAAGCAGTATTCAAGTTCATAAAATATATTTCATATCTTATTTCAATAAAAACTAATTTAAACAAAGAGTATTTCTTTTAGTACGGCTTGGTTATTTGTTTATAGAAGAATTGCGAAATTCAAGGTGCTTACAAACAGGGTTACCATCACGATCTGATTCTCTGACCTGGTGGCCAGCATTTACCCCCCCCCCCCCCCCCCCCGCAGAATATACCTATATTTGAGAACACACCGGTATTTTTGCTAGTTTATTCTTTACTTTAAACTTTAAACGTGGCAACCGTGGGTGTAAAATATTCATTCAAAACAGCTTATTTAACGAATATTTAACTTATACCAAATGTGTTATCTATTCTATATTATTGCCCTTCAGCCTTTTTCACCTTGGATAATATGCTTATAGTCCTTCAATATTATAGTTTAGAACTGAGTACTGATAGCGGAATTAACCCAGGGTTACCAAAACTTTTAAGGACAAAAGTGTCCAAATCAGCCAAAAATGGACACTTTTAGTGTCCCTCTAGAAAACTAGCCAATATACAGGGTTGCCACTATGAATTTTCAAAGCCTGTGAAAAAAGTGCCAAAAATCTGTGAAATTCGTCCTTCTTTGTTCTGCTACCCCGCAGTCTGTTACCTGCATGATTTCTGCAAGTATTTCCATCTTTGTCCTTAACGCTACTAATAATACTAGTTGAATTTGAAGATATGGCATAAAAAATCGTCATTAGAATGTCAACAGAGCAAAATTTTATACCGATTATCAATGCCGCTACCTATCTTATTCGAAAAGTAAAGAACCAATCATAGCGACTAACTTTCACTTCGGCATTTTCATAAGTAATGCGAAAAAGATGCGATTCGTTGATCTTCGCTAGCTATTAAGGATCTTTGGGTGCAACAAGGTCCAAACGGCTGTAGCACCAAAATGTCTATTTTGACCTACATGGTTTTAAAGTTCAACAAAATACGTCAATCTCCTTACCCACTCAATCAACTGGTTGGTCAAGGGGTTAAAATCATTTAACAACTCCTCTATCTTGTTGTTTTCTGAACATTTAGAAGTAGCCAGGAGAAAAAAATGACGTTTTCGAGAACTAAAAAAGTGAGAAGACAAGGCTTATTGAAATAAATTCGCTTGAGTTATACTCGATAGAAACTGGCGACAAGCGTTAGACAAAAAATCACAGCTGGAAGTATAGAATTTAAAACAGAAACATTCACTAGCGGCTATAAATAAAATTAAGCCGCAACACAGCTTTTCTGCGAAACTTCTTTCTTTCTATGACAGCAGTATAATAAGAACCTTGTGCTTACTTGTACTTGTTGCACGTTCAAGCCGTATCTAGACTCATCGTGGCGCCCAGCAGATGACGACATGTCTCCTTCCATAGGTTTCGCTCGAGAGTGGCAGGCTCCACCATTTCATGCCACTGGCGATCCCAGCGACGGCCGTATTTTCGGCATCCTCCGATTGGCTCCAGATCAGACTTAAATATTGCTAGCCACGTCTTCTTTAAGCCTCCTGCCCTCTTCTTCCATGCCGGTAGTGGTAGACATTTGAGACATATTTTGCTTATATGGTCATCTGGTCTGCGCGTTGTGTGGCCAAACCATCTCAGTCTCCTGTGCTTAACAATGTCAGAGACAAGTGGGTGATCCCCACATCTTCTCCTTACTTCTTCATTCGACTATCTGAGAGGCAGATTCCAAGGACATAGCGCAGGCATTTGTGGTTGAATATATTCAAGCTCAACGCTTCGGCTACTTTAAGTGACCATGTTTCACATCCATAGAGGAGGACAGAGAGAACCAAAGCTTCATACACTCGGAACTTTGTGCATGGCGATATTTTACTCTGCTTCCATGCTTCCGTAGTTGAAGGAAGACACTCCAGTCTGACGATATGCGGCTCTGGATTCCTTCTGAAGATTTGCCAGCAAGGTTTACCATCAATCCGAGGTATTTGAACGACTGGACGTCCTCTATCTGATTACCATTTAGGGCAAAAGGGGTTTCATCCATCCCATCTGTTCGCATGGATTTTGTTTTTGGTAGGTTTATTTGGAGACCAGTCGAGAGTTCCTTGACTGCCATGTCATTTATCATAGCCTGGGCTTCTGCAACAGATTCAGCAAGCATGTTCACATCGTCAGCATAGTCAAGATCTGTGACGGAGAAGGACGGGCTCACTGCAACGCCTTTATACTTGTCAAGGACCCTGAGGATCCAATCGATGACGAAGTTGAACAAAGATGGTGAAAGTACACAGCCTTGTCGTACATCTTCCTCGATCAGGACCAGATCTGAAAGATGGCCATCGACTCTTACCCGGGCCTTTGTTCCAGCATAGTATGCCTTGAGCGGATTGATGATCTTCTCAGGCACAACGTCCTCTCTGATTGCTTCCCATATTGCATCACGATGGAGCGAATCAAACGCGGTAATGAAGTTTATTAAGATTTGAATTGTTTCCTGCTGGTGTTTAAACCGATGTTCAAGGAGTTGTCACAGGCTAAAAATCTGGTCACTGCAACCCATGCCCGGCCTGAATCCTGCTTGGGTGAGTCCCGTTCGTCTGTTTCGGGTGTCTCTGAATCTATTTAAAGGTATGACTGCGAACAGCTTGGCAGCAATGGGGATAGGGGATATACCTTTTTAGTTTTTGCAGTCCATTAGGTCTCCTTTTTAGAAGACAGGGACAATTATTGAGGTCTTCCAGTCATATGGGATGTATTCATTGTCCCTGCCTTCAGTTATCACGCTATGAAGTTTATACATCAACACCTCAGGGAAAGCTTTCAGTAGCTCGGCAGGAATCCCAGCTATTCCTGGGCTTTTATGGTTTTTCAAAACTTGGATCGCCTTAATTACTTCATCCCTGGAGGGTGGGTCCGTACATACATTTCATAAGCCTGGTTGTGTGGGGGGTTCTGCGGTGCAGTAAGTGGTTGCTTTCGATTACTATTGTCTTCTGGTCTCAATAGCTCTTGGAAGTGAGCACACCATCTTTCGATATACTCCTCGCTACTTGTGAGTATTTTCCCATCCTTCACCTTAAGCGAGAGAATGGTAGTTTGCTTCTTCTTCCCAGTGCATTCTCCAAGTATCTTATAGAGTTTTCGTGTATCGTTCCGTTATGCGGCTCTTTCCATGTCACTGGGAACATTGGACATGTAGGCTTTTTTGTCAGCTCTTCCCGATTTGTGACATTCTTGTCGTAGCACTTTGTATGTGGGGGATTTCTTGTTGGTCATTTCTTTTTTCTTGGCAGAGTTTAAGTGTCCTTTCTGAGATCCACTTCTTGGTTTTATGCTTGACAAACCCAAGTATGTTTGAGGCAGCTTCATTGATGTGGTCCTTGAGTTTGCTCCATTTCTTCTCAATCTTTATCTTGGGGCAGTTGGGGCACTGATCAGTCGGGGTTGCCTCCTTGGTGTCATCGTGAAGGACAACGAATCGCTTTGAGAGTTCAAGGACAAATGCTCCTCGGTACTCATCTACTTTCAGCTTCAACACGTCTATTTTCTGATTCGGCATAGTAGTCTTCCTTGAGCTAAGTCTGTACTTTAGCCTTGTCTTCAGCAAGAAGGGGTCAGATCCATTTTTTGATTCTGTGTCAGCACCTCTGCGCACTCTCGAGTCCAACACCATGGATTTCCATCATCGGGATACAAGGAGATAATCTATTTGGGCCTTTACTCTTCCATCACGAAATTTCCATGTATACGTATGACACGACTTGTGCCTAAACCAGGTGTTAGCCACAGCGAGATTGTTCTGCATTGCGAACAGCAGAAGCCTGTTTCCATTTGTGCATCGGTCTCCGTGGCCGTGCTTGCCGATCGCCTGTTCCAAGTTATTCAGCTTTCTGCCGATTCTGGCATTAAAGTCACCTCCAAGTAGAAGGATATCTTTCCGGGGAATCTTATCAATGACTGTCTGCAAGTCACTGAAAAACCGATCTTTTTGCTGTTCAGTGGCATCTCTTATTGGGGCATAAACGCTTAGGATAGTCAGATTGTTCGTGCGACCTTTAATTCTTGCCCGTACGATTCTCTCAGACACAGGCTCATATTCGATGAGCCCAGTGATTGCTTTGGGGGACAACAGGATACCTACTCCTGCCCGGCCAGATCCATCTAATGGTCCCGAGTTAAAAAAAGGGACCGCCTTCCCAGACGAAAATTCAAGGGTCAAGATGTCATGTCCATTTAGTCTCGTGTCAGAAACACATAGATTATCAAAGTTATAAAGATAATATTCATCAGTTACAAAAGATTGTGTCAATAAACATTTAATCGA
>JAQQPU010002104.1:53264-71960 GCA_029168905.1 Artemia sp. Kazakhstan ARC1039 | reverse complement strand
CTTGATAAAATTCAATGCAGAAGAAGTTTTAGATAAACTAGTCCACAACAAAAAAGACGATTTGATTTAATTTTATAATTGTATATTTACAGTGTTGTCTCAATAAAGATTGTACTTTATATTCTAAAATTTTATTTATTCTCTCTAACCAGTACTACCATCCCTCAGTCAATTTATCAATCCTCCCCTAAATTTATCCCTGGGTTTGCCCCTGCCTGCTACCGTGAATATTTGATATTCGTGAATGTCGACATTCACCAGTGAATGTTCGAAATACATTTTTTTTCTCTTTGGTTTTTGTCAGCGTTGCCAGTCAACTTTTTCAATTTAATGCAAGGTTTAATTATGACAGGTTAGGTTTTGTTAGGTGTTTAACTCATTTCTGATATTTATAACCGAATTTAACCTAACATAATTTCACCTAACATAACTTTTACCATCATAGCTTGCATAAGACCGAAAAAGCTGACTTGTAAAGCTAATTGAATCCAAGCAGAGAAAAGTATGTGTATTATGTCGACATTAACCAGATTTTGGACATCCACGGTAACATATCCATACTCTTTTACCCTAATTTTCAAATTAGGTTTTAAGCATCTGTTGAACCTTCAATTGAAGCTTCACGTCATTCATTTTAAAGAGTAATCCTTTTAAAGAAAAGGTTGCACATGGATATGTGGCATTACACAAAACTGTTTTTCAACTATCCCTTTCTGGATTTCTTTTTTCATGTAATAAAGCGAGCTATGTGCGTTAGTCTATCTTGTCGACTCGAGAAAAAAATATTTCATTAATATTTTGTTTGTGAAACTTCCTTATTTGAAAATCGTCTTGGAACAAAACAGCATGGTTTGATCAAAAATAGAAAAATTTCTCTCTAATTAGAGAAAAGATAAACATTTGAAAATGAATCAAAGGAACTAAAAAGGGACGGGCGCTATATTAAAAGAAAAAAACGTGGCTGAGAATAAAAGGCTAAAAAACATAAGACACCAAATAGCTGAAGAAATTGCTATTTTCCTTAGAAGGTGTGGTTGTCTTTAGCATGTTTTTGTCTAGGCATGTTTGCCTGTCATTACAGGCAATCTAATGGTTCTATGTCAATTTTAAATCCTTGATCAACATGCCTGAGACTCTAGGCAGGCATGCTTTTCCAAATAATAAGAAACAAGTATGTGTCCAATAAGAGAGTCATGCTTACTCCCGCCATTTACCCGTGCCGCAGCCATTTAAAAATTTGCCTCTCAATTAATTGGACCATCTGTTTTGGCTTTTCTCTTTCTACAATTAGTCATGTCTTGATGCAACCTATTGCAAAATACTTGATAACTTCAATTCAAAATCAACGACCATTTTGTGGGGTTTCAGGCTATTTTTGAAATTCCCATAAATTTGTTTGCAATCAACTTTCCCCACTAAGATTAATGAAAATAAGAGTTACCATTTCTAAACAAGCTTCTAATGGAGATTTTCCTCACTTGACAGTTTTTGTTTCCAAAACGTGTTTTTAAATTTTCAGTTAGTATGGGCTGGACTTGGTTCTCTACTAGGAAGTCCTGCGGCGGTGAAAGAAGTTTGATCTCAGCTTGCTAATATGGGTCCCACAGTTCCAACTGGCAGTAGCAATATACTGCAGGGTTGGTGCAAGGACCTTAGTAGTCAAGAAGCCGCGTTAATCCAACACATACATACGTTATTTTCTAGGTTGCTGAGTACGGCGAATCCATGATTTAGTTCCTGAATTTTATTCAAGCTCATTTGAAGGAGGTAATTCGATGCGCATTTTGACATTGGCCCATTGATTTCACATCAAAGTTTGCTTCTAAAGGCAGCAGTTTCTCTGGCAGCACTAGACCTTGTCCTACTAGCTCTAGTTTTGATCTTCTAGATTGGTGCCAATTTAATTTCGAAAGCTTAACCACAAAGTGCGCAACTACATTGTATAGCAAGTCTTATATAGGGCTTTAACAGAGGGATGATAGAGCTGGGCGAAAGAAATCTTTTGGAGTAACAAGTTACTCCCATCTTTCTAGGGAAGGGAACCAGATCCAATCGAAGTGGGCTCTCTAATAAAAATCCTCTGAAAAATATCTTCCGAGAAGATATTCGTCAACTCTCTTGATACATCCATGTTTAATGAAGAATTCTGGATGGCAACAAGGGGACCTTTGAACTGGGACAAGCAACTTTTTATCAAGGAGGCACACTTGTGCCTCTATAAAGAGGCGACCCACCACAATATTAAGCGATTTCCGGTCCTAGCGGTCGCAGAGAGACAGCGGTGATCGCATTTTGTAGCCCAAGCTCCAACTAAGAAACGTGCAAAATTTCACCCCCCCCCTCCGACTTTATCTTCATGGGTAAAAGTGGGCCGGAAGTTTCAACCCTCCGACCACAGCCCCCCTTTAACGTTGTCCGATTGGACTGAAATTTAAAGGTTAAGCTTTCCTAGGGCCCGGGAGCTTATCCTGGAAATTTCAGCTCAATCCGATCACTCCTTCCCTGTTTTCCAAAAAACAAATATAGCCACTTAAAGTTCATTTCTCGTTTTTTATCAGCCACGCCTACAGGCCACAGTTGGCAACGGATCCGGGTGAATGAGGACTCATTCGAAGCGGAATTCGACCTTTTAGGGCCTTTTGATATTTTCAGACCGAAAAAATTATCCCCCGAATTTACATTTACGAAAAACCTCGTTTTCCTATAAGAGCGCATGTTAATTTTTCCCACCACAGCTCCCCTTTAACGTTGTCCGATCTGGCTGAAATTTAGAGGATAAGCTTTCCAGGGGCCTGGGAGCATATCCTCAAAATTTCAGCTCAATCCGATCCTTCCTTCCCTATTTTCCAAAAACCAAATATCAAGTTTTGTGGGGATTTGCTTGCGTCAAAAATAAATGTAGGAGACTAAAATAATATTTTCGTAAGTGTCTCTGTGGTACAATGGTCGCTTTTTTTGACTGTTAGGCGGAAGATCCGGGTTCGATTCCCTGTCAGAGACAATTTTTCATATACTGAATTTAAAGTTTAAAAAAGAAACTCAGTTTCTTTTTTAAATCCGCTTATCCTCGAAATTTCAGCTCAATCCGATCACTCCTTCCCTGTTTTCCAAAAAACAAATATAGCCACTTAATGTTCATTTCTCTTTTTTTTTTATCAGCCACGCCTACAGGCCACAGTTGGCAACGGATCCGGGTGAATGAGGACTCATTCGAACCGGAATTCGACCCAGCAGGGCCTTTTGATAGTTTCAGACCGAAAAAATTATCCCCCGAATTTACATTTCCCAATTTCGGCAAAAGGCTTCTTGAAAACACCCTGTCGAGAAAGAAAAGAATGTTACACAATCATCTAACAGTTCGTCAAGCAATAATAAGTAATAAACTGTACAAAAACGTGCAGAAATTATTTGAAAAAAACTACGTTTTCTAAAGAGTTAAAGAGGCTGAGTTACAAGGTCGAACTTTAAAACGTACAGGGATTAGGAGGCACAGTTGGGGGGCTGCCTCCCCCCAAACCTCACGCTTTTGCAGCCTCTTTTGTTAAGGTTTTTTAAGTCCTGTATTCTGCAATCAATTGGTCGTACCACTACGAATGAAACTGTTTCAATGGCATTTTTTTAATATCTTCTGAGGATTTGGCAATGACTACTCAGTCTGTTACAGTTATAACTACAAACTTGTCTCTGTGCCAGGTAGTGTTATGTACTCAGTGTGATCATGTATGATGGTAAAATAAATGAACCTGTACTGCTAGTTTATTCTGAGCCCTTCTTCTGCTCCCTGTTTTTCTGTTCAAAATTGTTAAAGTTCATCACAGCATAGCTTGTTATTGGTTAGGGAAAAATCTCCTGAGGAAACGGAAAATAATAATTCTCAGTAGGGTTTTTAATCAAATAAATGCAATAGGGGGTTCTTATGGTAAAAAATTCAAGCAGACTTTGTTTTTGTTGTAAAACAGTTCTTTGCAAGGGCAAAACCGGGGGGCGGTAGCCCTCATCGATAAAAGATGCAATAGTTGTTTTTATGGTAAAAAACTACAGCAGACTTCGTTTGTGTTGCAAACCAGTTCTTCGCAAGAGCAAAAGCGGGGGGTGACCTTAAAAAAAACTTAACAAAAGAGGCTGCAAAAGCGGGGGGTTTGGTGGGTGGCAGCCCCCCAACTGTGCCTCCTAATCCCTGTACGTTTTAAGGTTCGACCTTGTAACTCAGCCTCTTTAACTCTTTAGAAAACGTAGTTTTTTTTCAAATAATTGTATTAAGGGTCAACACATAGGAATCACATTAATTTTCAACCTCCACGAGGTGCGCCTGAAGAGGTAAGGAAGCATTGAAACGATTTTGACATTTAGAGGAATTGGCTGTTCTGTCGTCTAAGTGCTCAGAAGGGTTGGCTTAGATGCCTTTTTTTCGCTGATATATTTAAGGAGAGAAGAGTTAAATCAAATACAACTACTTTGGGATACCGAAGCCTTTGCCAAATGGTTACAGAACGCAAAATTATCAGAAACAATCGACAAGGAAAGGTTATTTAATAAATTTTCAGTCATTTCATATAGCCATCATATTTCATGTAATCTGAGCTTTTTTAAGTAGTTATCAGGAAAACTTTCAAAAAAAGCCTTTGAATTAAGAAAAGAAAGTATATGATTATATTGTTCCATATGGCTTTCTGCAATCGATTTTAATTGATTTTCACTATTGAAACCCAATGGAAAGTATTTCCTTTGGAAGAAAATGATTTAATAGGCTACCAGTAACGAAAATAAACTACATGCGATTGCAACTAGCTTTAATGAACGCGGAGCATATCGCTTAGCTGGATTTACTCCTAAGATTAAGTCATCAAGAAGTATAACGTAGAACTTTTCCGCCAGAATCAATGCTTTTGAACTCATAGTAGCACATTTGATTCTAGGACATACGACTGAGAAATATTGCCTTATATACTCGAAGGCCCTATCAAAATGTTACTTTCTCCACTCGAAACTGTAACAACTCGAAAACAATTCGCTTCTTATTATCTTTCACTCAATACCCTTACTAGTCGTAGGACGAAGGATCTGAATCATAATATCATTGTCTTTGAAAGGATCAGAATCGTATCGAAAATCGAGTAAATTTTCACTATTCTATAAGCGATTCCACGGTGTAATTTAGCTTTTCGTTAATAAAACAATACATCTTTTTTTTAATTAAAGCTATTGCTTACCTCTTAGAGTGGATAATTAAATTTGTATGCAGCAGAAGTGACAATGGAAACATATTAATTGAAAAACCGGGAACGATAGTTGTTGCTCCGCAATACTTTTTTGGTGAATTTTTAATGGTAGACTAAAGAGTATGGGTAACTTATATACCTTACCCATACTCTATGGTGGTTGACATCACCTAAAGGAAATATGTTAAATAAACAAATATGGTACCGTTAGATTGCTTATTTTATACTCATCCAAATATCATGGTTGCTTTTATGACGGTTGCACTTGCATTTCATTCCAATATCATGGTTGCACCCCTCCTTAGATATGACCCATGGATATATAAAAAAAAAGGACTAAAAGAAAACATTAGAACATTGGAAGCATTACTTTATAATATCCTGTACGTTCCTATTAATCAGATTATCGTGTTTACAAAAAGACGTGACCCGTCACAAGATAAAAATCAACGAATAAAAATATTATTTAGGCTATACCCGGACCTCATGCGGGGGTGGGGGGGGTACATTTTCCGAAAAACTACCCTTATATTTGGAAAGAGCATAAAATAAGGAATCTAATGGTACTACTTTTATTTTATTAGCACGTTTTATTTAGATGTGGTCAATCACTACCAATTTACCCCTTTCTTTGATGGTTTGTTTTATTTATGAGTGTTATTAAAGGGATTATCTCTGCCGAGATTCTATTAAAGCTCTTTGTGTTAAGTTTTAAGTTTTAAAGAATAAGGACTGGAATAATGTTCAGTCATTATTCCTTAGGGGATGTCAAATCCCCTACAGCCATTTGGGCAAGGGCTGTAAAAAAGACAATTCGTTCATTGTTCACATATGGTATATGATATTGAGAAAGGTGGGCATGTGTGAAGTTTACTTCCCGAAAAGACGAAGGGTATTCAGGTGAGCCTTTTAAAGAATGTTGAGGGTAGTGTTGAACTAAATCAATACACGTTATGTGTGTGCCAGTTGTTAAAGGGCGTAACTTAGGAATGACTAAGTATATTAATTTGAAACTTTCAGGAAATGATAAGCGAGATGACCAATTGACAGAAAAAGCAATATTTGCGTGCTACTGCCACTATTACTGCAACTACCATAACAACTACTACTACCGCAATTACTATTACTTTCACTACTATTTTTGTAGCGATTTTCTAGGACCAAGGCCTAGAAAATTGAAATAAACATCTGAGGAAATACTGAGGGGAAAGTTGAACTAAATCAAAATATATTATTTGCATACAGATTGCTGATACAGGCCTTTTCTCACGTTAAGTTGAAAGAAAGTAGAGAAAGAAATCGGTTTACAGTGTGTCAATGCATGAACAACTTGAGCGGTAGGTGGTATATCATACCAGTACCATTAAAACAATTAAATTATTCATGGGGCGGATCCCCCTATACCAAATTCCCTGACCAAATTAAAACCGATTTGGCCTGTCTTGTAATAGTGCGAATATCATTATAAAAAAGCTCTAAGTCTTATTTTCATTTTCAGTGATTTATTTTTATTCAGGAAACTATATTGACTGTATATCTACCTTCTTGTTCTTCAATAATTCCATTTCTGTCCTATTTGCAGATGTAGAGGGTGTATTCATTTCCACTTTTAAAAGTTTTCAACAAGAAAATTTAATCTTGAACTGATAGATTTCAGGAAGTAAAAACAGCTTATATATCAGGGGGGGGGGGGAAATTGACCTGAACAAATATGGCGAAACAGGAAGCATAGAACATTTTTCAATTTTGTCATCAACTATGCTCGCATTTTTACTTGATGATAAGGTTTTAAAGGCAGTATATCAAACAATTCGTGGTAACGAACTGTAAGTAAGGAGTGATCCGGCTCAATAGTAGGCCTAACCGAAGCTCAAAAAAAAGTTTCAAGTGTCTATCTAAAAAATGTAAAATTTTGGATTTTTTATCAGAAAAAAGATCACGGATGAGTTTTTATTTATTTTTTTTCACACACATCTAGGGATAATTTGGACTTGCTTGCACCTGTGGTTTTCTCAACAATTATTTATCTCATTTTAACATTTGTTTCATACTTTTAATATTTTCTATAGCTGAGGGGGCCAATGTTTCCACAGTTTTAAGATATTATTTTAATATTATTCGTTATTTTCCTCGGGTTTAATAGATCCAAGGCATACAAAATTCAAACATGAGAGGGGAGTGGCACTGTGGCGCAGTTTTCACACGCATCTGAAGGCAATTTTGACTAAGGATATGCTAGCACTTGTGGATTTTCAACAATTATTTACTATATTTTAGGAGTTGTACTCGGCATATTGAAAGTGCCAGGAATTAGAGTTGAAACCGCTTATGAATTAAAAATGAAGTTAAAACAACCTTTAAAACAGGACTCTGAAGTTGGAGTTTTACGCCCCCCTCCTTAACAATAATTTCCAGAGGGCAAGATTGATTTTAGATGCCAATTTTTAGGCATTGTTGAGGTATTTCTGAGAATGCTTAACGAAAAAGCTTTGTTTCTTTGAGCCAAGACTATGAATATTTCACACCATCATGACAATATACGGCTGCCCCCCACCTTCCTTGCAATCATTTCCAGAGGGCAGGTTTGATATTAGGTGCAAATTTTTAGTCACTATTGAGGTATTTCAGAGAGCCCTTAAAGAAAATATATCGTTTTTGTGCCAAGACTATGGATATTTCACACCACCGTGATAATTGCGGCAGCCTCCCTCCCCCCCCCCTCACACCAACCAGGCAATTCCGGGGAGGGAGGGTTGATATTAGAGATGAATTTAAACCGTATTAAGAGGTATTTTTGAAAGGATTTTAATGAAAACGCATCATTTCTTTGAATGGAAGCTAGATTTTCAGCCCCCCCTCCACGGTAAAAATTCTTTAACGCCTCTACCATAATTTTCAAGCTGTAGAACATGATATTCTAAGCAATTCACACCACACCGACGTTATTTGACTGCCCGTCTGACATCACATCATCACCAAAAAAGAGTTCAAGTTCTCTTCTGAATTTATCAAAGAAGAGACAAATTAAAAGTTCGACTCCGAATTTTTCCAAAGAAGAGAGAAAAAATTACAGTTCAGTTCTGAGTTTTGCTAAAGAAGAAAAAGTTCCACTTAAGTTCGGAATTTTCTCAATGAAGAGAGAAAAAAAAATTAAAATTCTCTTCTGAATTTTCTCAGGGAAGAGAAAAAAGTTATATTTTGATTCCAAATTCTTCCAAAGAATAGAAATAGGTCTAGTTCAATTCCGAATTTTCTCAACAAAGAGAAAGAAGTCTCACTTCACCTCTAAATTTTCGGTAGAAGATAGAAAAAGTTATACTTCGAATCTGAACTTTTTCCATAGAAGAGAAAAAGTTCCACTTTAAATATGAGGTTTCTCAAGGAAGTGAAGAAAAGATCAAGTTCTCTTTTGAATTTTTCCATAGAAGAGAAAAATGTTAATGTTCAATTATGATTTTTTTCCAAAGAAGAGAAAAAATGTTGAACTTTGACTATGAATTTGTTCCGAAGAAGGGAAAAAAGTAAGTTACAATTCAGTTCTGTTTTCCTAAAGAAGAAAGAGTTATACTTTAGTTCAGAATTTTCTAAACGAAGAGGAAAAAGTTCAAGTTATCTTCTCAATTTTCTCAGTGAAGAGAAGGAAGTCTCACTTCGCTTCTGAATTTTCGGTAGAAGATGGAAAAAGTTATACTTTGACTCTGATTTTTTTTCCGAAGAAGGGACAAAGTTATCCTTCAGTTCTGAGTTTTTCTAAAGAAGAAAGAGTTGCACTATAGCTCGGAATTTTCTAAGTGAAGAGAAAAAAATGTTCAAGTTCTCTTCAGAATTTCCTCAATGAAGAAAAAGAAGTATCACTTCTGAATTTTTGGTAGAAGATAGAAAAAGTTATACTTCAATTCTGAATTTTTTCCAAAGAAGATAGAAATTTCCACTTTAATTCTGAATTTTCTCAAAGACATGAGGAAAAGTTCAAGTTCTCTTCTGAAATTTCCAGAGAAAAGAAAAATATTAATGTTTAATTGAGAATTTTTTTTCCAGTGGAGAGAAAAATGTTCGAAAAAACTTCGACTCTGAATTTTCCTTAGAAGATAGAAAAAGTTACACTTCAGTTCTGAGTTTTCCTAAGAAGAGAGAAAGTTCCACTTTAATTCGGAATTTTGTCAAAAAAGAGAAAAAAAGTTCAATGTCTCTTCTAAATTTTCTCAGGGAAGAGAAAAAAGTTACATTTCCATTCCGAGTTTTTCCAGAGAATAGAAATAGTTCCAGTTCAATTTTGAATTTTCTCAAAGAAGAAAAAGAAGTTTCACTTAACTTCTGAATTTTCGGTAGAAGATAGAACAAGTTAAACTTCGACTCTGATTTTTTTTTCCGAAGAAGGGAAAAAAGTTATCCTTCAGTTCTGAGTTTTTCTAAAGAAGAAAGAGTTCCACTATAGCTCGTAATTTTCTAAATGAAGAGAAAAAAAATTCAAGTTCTCTTCTGAATTTCGTCAGTGAAGAGAAAGAAGTCTCACTTCTGAATTTTCGGTAGAAGATGGAAAAAGCTATGCTTCAATTCTGAAGTTTAACAGAAAAATATTAAACTTTCATTCTGAATCTTCTCAAAGAAGAAAAAAGATCAAATTCTGTTCTAGATTTTTCCGAAGAAGAGAAAAGTTATAGCCTTAAATACAGCACATTAAAAAACCTTAGTCTGAAGGTTTAACGTGCCTATCCACAAGAAATAAAGAATTTGCTGCTTTTTCGATGGAAATATGTAAAAATGGAAAATGCAATATGATAAGATTGGTGTACGTGTGCTAGTAGTCAAACAACTTCTCAACTTCGCGAAGAGTCAGAGGGAAAAATCTTAGAAAATCTTGGTTATTCACTGTATTAGTGATAAATCCTCGAGAATTTTGCCCGTAATCTAAGTTTTGTATTCTATTGAACCAAATTAGATTTTTGAAAAGAGGTGACACTGTCAAAGGGTGTAACGGCTCTTGATAAAAGTTACAGCATCAAATACATCGCATTAAAGAACCTTAATGTTGAGGTTTCACGTGCCTGTCCATAATAAATGTAAAATTTATTGCTTTTTTAAAGGAAATATGTAAAAATGGAATAATGCCACGGTGGTGTGAACTGACACGGTGTATCACATAGGGCTGGGTTGCGAAAACTTGAATCACGGAATTGAGGCATAAATTTTAACAAGAAACATTTGAAAAATATCTTAGGAATGATGAAGGGGATGTCACAGGGTGTCACAGAGCAGTAATAGTGTGGTATTGTGACGTGAATTGCTTGGAGTTTCACACTCTAGCTATGAAATGGTGAATTCCACTATTCAAGTAAAAACAGTGTTTAATTTAGATTCAGAAGTTTATTTGCAGTGGGAAAAGGTTGAAAATTTTCTAGGGGTGATGAGGGATGGTTTCATGAGGATAGTAGGGGGCAGGTGTGTAATGCCATGATGGTGCGGAGTGTTTTTGATGTTATTATGATAGGTTTGGCTTGCAAAACCTTTGAATTATCAAATTGAAGTATAATTTTTTAACAAGAAATGTCTGTAAAAATGTCTAAAGGGTGATGGGCGATGTCAGAGGGTGCTACAGAGCAGTAATATTGTGGCATTGTTTCGTGAATTGCTTGGAGTATTACACTCTAGCAATGAAATGTCAAGTTCCGCTGCTCAAGTAAGAACAGGGTTTAATTTAGATTCTACCCTAAATGAAAATTTCCCAACGTCCCGGGGGGGGGGGGGCGAGAGGTTGTGCCACGTGGATGACGGAGGGGGAGGTGTGTAATGCCACGATGGTGTGGAGTGTTTTGGAGGTTATTATGATAAGCTTGGCTTGCAAAACTTGAATCACCGGATTGAAGCATAATTTTTAACAGGAAATGTCTGAAAAATGTCGTATGATGTCAGAGGGGCAGTCGAATAATATCGCCGTGGTGTGAATTGCTTGTAGTATCTTGTTATACAGCTTAAAAGTAATCGTGGAGGCGTTAAAGATTTTTACCGGGGAGGGGGGGGGCTGAAAATCTAACTTGCATTCAAAGGAATGATGCGTTTTCATTAAAAATCCGTTCAAAAATACCTCTCAATACGGTTTAAATTTATCTCTAATATCAATCCTTCCTCCCTGGAATTGCCTGCTAGGCGGTGGGGGGGGGGGCGCAATTATGACGGACGTGTGAAATATTCATAGTCTTGGCACAAAAACGCTATATTTTCGTTAAGGGCTCTCTGAAATACTTCAATAGTACCTAAACATTTGCACCTAATATCAAAACTGCCCTCTGGAAATGATTGCTAGGAATGTGAGGGCCAGCCGTATATTTTCACGATGATGTGAAATATTCATAGTCTTGGCTCAAAGAAACGAGGCATTTTTGTTAAGGGTTCTCGGATTTACCTCAACAATGCCTAAAAATTTGCAACTAATATCAACCTTGCCCTCTGGAAATGATTGCTAAGGAGAGGGGGGAGCCGTAAAACTCCAACTTCAGAGCCCTGTTTTAAGGGTTCTTTTAACTTCATTTGTAATTTATAAGCAATTTCAACTCTAATTCCTGGCGCTTTCAACATGCCGAGTCCAAATCCTAAAATATGGTAAATAATTGTTGAAAATCCACAAGTACTAGCATATCCTTAGTCAAAATTGCCTTCAGATATGTGTGAAAACGGCGCCACAGTGCCATTCCGCTCTCAAGTTTGAATTTTGTAAGCCTTGGATCTATTAAACCCGAGGAACATAACGAATAATATTAAAACAACATCTTAAAACTGTCGAAACATTGGCCCCCTAAGCTCTAGAAAATATTAAAACTATAAAACACATGTTAAAATAAGGTAAATAATTGTTGAAAAAACCACAGGTGCTAGCATATCCTTAGTCAAAATTACCCCTAGATATGTGAAAAACAGCGTCGCAGTACCATTCCACTCACATGTTTGAACTTTGTAAGACTTGGATGTATTAAACCCGAGGAAAATAACGAAAAATATTAAAATAATACAAAGATATTCTCAGACCGTGGGCTCTAAACCCTAGAAAATATTAAAAATGTCAAACAAATGTTAAAATACGGCACATAATTGTTGAAAATACTTAAGTGCTAGCATATCCTTAGTCAAAACTACCCCTAGATGTGTGTGAAAATAATGTATCAGTGCCTTTCCCCTCTCATGCTTGAAGTTTTCAAGCCTTGGGTCTATGAAACCTGAGGAAATAACGAAAAATATTAAATAATATAATAAAAATTCTCGAAATATTGGCCCCCTAAACCCTATTTTTTCACCTTTTATTTTTATGTTTATTGTGTTTTTTAACCGCTTTTTTCTTTGTTTTAATATTATTTGTAAATTGGTATTATTTGTAAACAAAGTCTGTGTTTTTAAGATTTATTGTTTAGCACGATTAAGGTGTTTACACAATTTAAGCACCCCTTCCGTCTTTATTGCTAGAAATAAATTTAGAGTAATTTTGTCTAAAAATAAATATTTTTTCTGCATGTTTTGCATAATCGATGTTACATCTGGCCAAGAGGAAACCGACATGAGCTTGGAATCCCGCCAGATGTGTTATGGAATAGACAGAGGTGTTTCTCGTGACGTCACTGGAATGTTTTATTTCTTGAAAGTATATCCCTAATACAGAATATTGGCAATGGCAGTTTAGTAGTGTTGCTTGAAGTGCTGTTCCATTGGAAGAAAATTGACCCTTCGATTCCTAGCGAGGTCAAAGAACTAAAAGAAAAAAAAGAAATTCTTTGAACGTTTTGGGCGAAAAATAAAATGCCAAAAAATGTATTATGCGACAGTGATGCGTGCCGTCATTACATCAAAGTGTGTGCTGACCTTACATAAAGTGTACGCCGTCATTAAGTTAAAAGAAGGAAAAATGCTTTGAATGTTTCGCGCGAAAAAAAAATGCCAAAAAGGTATTATGTGACAGTGATGGTTGCGTAATTATTAGGTGACATCACATAAGGTGTATGCCGTGCTCAGTTACAATTGGGGATTCCCCATGGGTTCCTGAAGCAAGGTTACATAAAATTGCGTCAAGCATATTGGAATTCTATGGGAAACTGCTATGGATGTCGTGACGTCAGAGGGCGGGAATCTTGCCAGCCGACCGCATTGCCCAGGTGCGAGGGACTAGGGGCTCGATTTGTAATGAGGTGGTAGAAATCCCATGTTAATTTCCTATGAACCTATTCAAAGCGCGAGGGTGTGTTCCCTTTAATAGATGGGTTAGTACCCCCTATTATTAGTACTTATCCCGACTATACTCCGATGAATCATATGCAAATCCATATGCAAATGGCATTACTACTGTTTTCATTTTCAAAATGCTATTTTGAAGCTAAATTTTCAACAATTTTTCAAAAGAAACTGAAACCTCTCAAAAAAGGTTTCACAGCAAAATAATACACGATTGAAATCACCATAGTTGAAACCCTTAATAGAAGACTTACACCCCCAACCTTGATCAACAAGGAAAATCACGCTTTTGTGATTTTCCCTGATGGACTCTGATGTGTCCTCTTTTTCTATTCATGTCCTGCTTTGTTTTTCTATGTTGCTAACGGGGCACTAAAAGATTATAGAAAAGTGTCTTACGCCTCATTTAAAAGCTAATTTGTGTATCTAACTGGTTTTTAACTTTACAACATAGTATAAACACTAGACAAGGTAACAAAATCAAAATGGATTTTGCCGAAGAAGTTGTGATTTAATTTGGAAAGAGTATTAAGTGATGCAGTTCTTTTTTGCTAGATTGTATGAATATGCATATATTTCCCAGGGGTGTTTTTTTTAGCAGGGGAAGCTTTTTTTTATTTAGTACCATATTGAAGGTACATTATTCAACTATTCTCTGTAGTTTTAGACATGTTTACATACTTTATTAGAAAATGTGTCAAAATATAAAAAAAAAACAATTTTGTTCAAATGAAAGTCAAGACTGATTTTGAAACTTTAAACAAACAGAAATTATTCCAAATATGAAAGGACTGCCCCCTCCGGACCTCCCTTCTTTGCACTATAGTTTGACTTTTCGTCTCAGTTTTGGAACAAAGACTTCTCAACTACAAGAACCGCTCAAATTTTTTTTTCTTTTTTTAAACTGTTATAAAACTTTAGAATAAAGAGCTATTAAACTTTTGATAATTATGGGCTACGGTTCGTTCTTTATTAGGTTGCAGCCATGATACAGACCATTAAATTACTTTAAGCTTCTCAACAAAATTCAATTCAACTCAATTCAATTCCATTTATTCAAATAAAAATAAAAAATAACACCAATAATAATAAAGATCCTGGAAGCGAACTTGTTGAGGACCATAACAACAAAAAATTGAAAATGAAGAATAGAAAAAAAAAAAAGAAAAAAGAGAGAAAACTCGGGTAATTAAAGAAAATTGATTAAAAATCTACAGAATTATAATATCAAAGTTTAGTAACATTGTTATACAGCGTGCGAAAACTTGTGGATAGCTCGACACTGGAGGGTATTATATTCCATTGAAGTATAGATTTATAAATGGGAGATCGCTGGGCGGGTCTAGAGACACACTTAGGGACAATGAAGGAACGGTTGGATGAACGGAGACAGAGGCCTTCAGAATTATTATTATTAAAATAAGATAATAATTGAAGTCCCCAAAAACTATTGCCTTCTTTTGTGGTAAATTAATAAAACTTAAAAATCATCAAACAGATTACAAAATAAAGGTGTCGAAAATGAGGGTGGTTTATAAAATAATGAAAAAATAAAAGAATTCTCGTCAATAGTTATGTCCACGATTATTGAATAAATGCATCTATTGTTATAGGTTGCTAGCACAGTCTAATAGCCTGGTGAATTTTAGACTTGACCGGATGGAAAGAGAAATGCCGCCAGAGGACTTGGTTAATTTTCTTTCAATATGAATAGTTTGAAAGCCAGGGAGGGAGAATTCATTGGTGTAATAAATTTCTGAAAGCAATGTCTCCGTTATTCCAATTACGTCGAATGGGCGGTAACCGTTAATTAAAATTAAATCTTTGAAATTAGCCCACTTAACCCGTATGCTTCTGATGTTAAGGCAAATTACATTAAGTTTGGTCTCTTCCATTAGCTTAGGTTTCACATTTTACAAAATTAAAAGTGACGAGATATTCACAGTTAATTTGGTTTAAGGGGCTATCGGGGCTAGCTAAGGGGTTGGTGGGCAAATTATTTTGGTCATCCTAATGGGTAAAAACAACATTATTGCACAGTGATAAATTCGTGAGAAACGTAAAATATTGCATAGTACACATTTAAATATCCATTGTGGTCTGAGTTTCATCATTTCTTTGATTTGAATATTGAGATTCCTCTTCAGCCGACAAAATATCATTGGTGGTAATTTCGGACTGGGATGGAAAGTTTGCCGTTTTTTTCTTAGATTTCTTGCCATTGACTAGGGCAGTGGCACCGACTACCGTCTTGGGGGTTGTGGCATTGTCAGATCCTGTATTAAATTGATTGAATTCAAATCCACATTTTCTCCCCAACGTACTTGAAAGTTTTGTTACTGGTCAATTTTCAAAAACAAATTCATGTGTAGTCCGTAAGTAATATTGTTGTGAATTGTCACGTGTTTTAGTCTTATGGGTACAGTAATATATTTTATTTACAAATTTATAAAACTTTACGTGGTTAGTTGAATATCCCTTTCATCAGGTCCTGGAGGTTTACTTAATACAATTAACCATTGCTATGACATTGATGATACATCCTTTTGATTAGAAGTAGTAGTTGCAGTAAATGTAGCAGCGGTAGTAGTATTAGTAGTAGCGTGCACATATTGCCTTTTGGTCAGATGATCTTTCCCTTTAAGCATTCTCTGAAAGGTTCAACCGAGTACCCAAATTAATTCTTGAGATGTGCTCTTTCGACAAAGTACTTGCACATAGCGTCTTTTGGTTCATTTCAAATTTCCCCTCAATGTTGTTAACTGAGTAGCGTGGTAGTTGTAGTGGTAGAAGTAGTAGTAGTATTGGTGGTAGTTGTGATAGCATGCAAATATTGCCTTTTTGATCCTCTCCCTTATCATTTCGCGAAAGCTCCCGATCTTTTCATTATTTCTTTTAGCTCCATATGAAGATCTGTAATCTTCTATTTTGGCAAAGCGGAAATCTTTCTCGGCATTTCGTAAGGTCCATGTTTCAGAACCATCCTTGACCACAGCCACTATCTTGACCACTACAACAAACCAGTAAATATTTGAAATCAACACAAATATGTTTTCGAATCATATATTACCAAACGAATCTAGATTCATATATTATCAAACCAGTAAATGTTTAAAATCAACATTAAAGATGTTTTTATAATCATATATTAACAAACAACAGCATACACACATTACTTTATACGCTAAGGTAACCTAGAGCTGTCCCAAATCAGAAGAAATAGGCTGTGTTCCAGACTTCAATTGTCACTAATGACTTTGTCGTTAATCAATTGTAAATATTTTTTCTGTTATTACCTTTAGCCTAAACTGGCAATTAACAACAAATTAAGCCCCTAATTGCTTACAACACATGAATGTTGTTAGTTTTGTGCACTTACAGTAGCATAAATTATTTTTTCAAGTTATACATTATATTGTAACAAAATAATAACAAATAATAAACTATCATAAATGATAATTGTATTCTAGAACTCGTCCAGGAATCGTAGTTGCTTCATATTTTTCATTACTCATTTCCTGATAGGATAATTAAAAAGAAACAGTAATTAAAAAATAATAAAAATGCTTAAATACACATGATTACATTTTTTCTACCTATGTGATTTGGAAGTTTTAATATTAAAATTCTACAAGATATTGAAAATGTGTTATGAAGTTACTAAAAAATTGTAATATTCGAATTTGGTATTACTATTATATAAGATATATAATTTTAACTAAATTTAAATATTAAAAGCTCCTATTCTGAGGCACAGAAAATTACGAGCGTACGGACTTATACTTAAGTTCTCTATTTAATCTATATTATTACTTTGATTTTAGTAACCATCGACTCAGAATATTTGCTTCCGAGAGCCCACGCAACTCACAAGCTTACATAAACAGATTTAATTATGTCAAAAAATCGCTTATCCCAAACAATTCTACATTATCTTCAAACTAGCATCTTTTAAAGTATTAAAACCAGGACAGTTAAGTCAAATTTGGTTTAATTTCCTAATGAGGTAGTTGCTATCATTAAAATTAATGGAGCCGTTAGAAATGAGGCATTAGAACTCGAAATCCCTAAAATTGCTCCAGCTTTGTATGCTGATAGTTTAATTTAACTTTTATAGTTTAATTAAAGGAATAATTAGAAACTCAGGTTTACCTGAGTAGGCGGGGTAATTGGTATAACATGGTACGAACTCTGACACAATTGACTTTTCTTCTTCTTCTCGTCTTCTTCAACTATCCTATCGACATTCGTACTGTCAAGATGTCCCATTTCTACTGTTTAACTTAGTGCTATTCTGACACAATTAACATTTCTATCTTTTTTTTGGGATGGACACCTCGACGTTCGTCTTGTCAAGATGACCGATTTTTACTTGGTCGAGACAAAATACGAATCAATGCACATATTCAGTTTCACAAAGTATTATTAAAAATCGGCTCAAGTATAGCGTCACAAATTTTAGGATTCAGAGTTAGAGCCCTACTTTCAAATATTCAAAGAATCGATATCTATAATTCTTTCATTTATTCATTCTCCGAGTTACAGTAATAATCATGCTAAAATAAATATAATATGCTTAAATTTCAAAAATAACAAAATTGCCCCCCCCCCCTTTCAGATTTTGAAAAGATACATTTATATCTATAATCAAATGTAATCCAAAAGCAATAATTATATTTGGATTATTTAAAAATAATCCAAAAATATTTCTATTATTGATTCATTTTTTTTCTTTAAGTTCAAATTTCAGGAGTAATTATGCTTTGCCTAACATAATATGTACCCTCCCCTCCCCCCTTAGAATTTGAAAAATGATTTCTTTGGTATTGTAACAGAAAAATGCCTTTTTAGGTATTCTCATTCAGAAAAATTGCAACAACAAAATTTCCCCCCTAGATTTTGAAAAATATATTTTGCTCCCTCCCTCTATATTGTTGTATTGGCACCACATCTTTGAAAGCCGTAGTTTTTTGAATTATATATAATATAATATTTTGATCCATATAAATTATCTAATCAAAAATCGACAAGAATATGTTACTAATCAAGACTCATCAAAGGGATACCAACGTTCGACCCTTTGAATATATCAGTTACGTGATATCAGTTACGCCGGAGCATACTCATCGAAAAAAAAATTTTGTTGCTGAGCAAGAGGCTATAGCTGGCACTTGGTTTTCAAGAAATTGTGCAACAGTCCCAAAATGAATACTTTAACAAGAAATGAGACGATCTCAGACTACAGCCTCAAAAATTTTATGATTTT